>CAUHTR010006113.1:0-21864 GCA_959609185.1 Schmidtea polychroa
TAAAATAAAACAATGACGATATTTTAGAAATTTTAAATATAACATTGAAGGGTATGCTGGTTGAGTGCAATTAAAGGGTAAATGACAATTACATTCACATAGTCCTACACAATTTCTTACGATTTCACTTCCAAGTTATGCTATTTTTCTTGTTAGGTTTGTCCTTCATGGAATTACGGTATTCATCGACAGACATCAACCAGAAAAAAATAAATTGAAATTAGTTGAAAATTTTCAATTTGAATATTTACAATGAAATAAAATGCATAACAGTGCAAATCACGCTTCAAAGGATTCTGTCACAGAGATCGATATCAATGGGATATTATAACAACATTAAACCAAGTGAAAATCAATATTCACTGTAAATTTCTCGCAATTTCTCTGGAAACAGACTTGAATGTCAATTTTGGATTTAAAGAGATTTTGATCCCTACAATATCAAAATATTTGAGTTTTCTCATGTTCAACGATGCTTGACATTTCTCTTAGAAGTCCAATATCGATTTAATTTATTAAATATTTATAATATTATCAATATTTGATTATTTATCATTTAATTGATGGCTCCATTTCTCACATTTTATCCATTTGTATTCAATAATTTGCTATGCAATATCATGAAAGTATTTAATACTACTACTACTACTACCAATAATAATAATAATCATAATAATAATAATAATAATAATAATAATAAACATTAAAATAATTTTATCAATACAAAAATCCTTTATTAAATTATAATTCAAATAAATAACTATGTAATCCATAATCCAAAATTTCCAAAATTTAACAAGTTTTTCTTTCTCAACTTTCTCTCTGATAGAATTTCTTCGCAAACGAATTATTTTTAAAAATTATTAGTTAGCACAAAAAGTGTGTATAAGTAGCGTGTATGAAGAAAATTGTGTGTTTGTGTNAAATTATAATTCAAATAAATAACTATGTAACCCATAATCCAAATTACAAAATTTAACAAGTTTTTCTCTCTGATAGAATTTCTTCGCAAACGAATTATTTTAAAAAATTATTACATTAAATTAAATAAAAATTAAAGACATTTAGTAAAGAATGGATAAAATATTTTTTAAGTTTTTGTAATCTTCTTTCGAATTTTGTCTATTTCTGTAATTCTATGAAAATATTAATTTGTTAAAATAATTTATTAAAATTTACGATTTGCGAATTTTTTCCTGCAAATTCAAAGATGTCGAAGGATCTTCTTCAATATCTGTAAATCTAAAGAAATTTTATATTCTAAATTATTTTATAATTAAATCTTACGATGTATTTACTTCTTTTTCCCTAAAGCTCAAGGTAGAGCAGTCAGAATCTGATTCAAAGTTTTTTTGTACATAATTTTTTAAATAATTTAAAAATATTGATATGTTAATTATATGTTAATCAATCTGAATTTCGCATGAAAAACACTTTACTTAATTTTGTATGTATTTTTCATTATGTGTGCTGTGCTTGTATGCTTAATTATTTTCTCTCACTTTTTAGATTCCTATAATAAATATGTTAAATTTCGCGGCATTAAATTTCTACACACAGGTAAGTTTGTGTGTTCCTATAATATATATTTATTGATTTTTTTTTTAGATTATAGATAATGTTATATTTCGCGGTTAGGTGTAGTTAGCACAAAAAGTGTGTATAAGTAGCGTGTATGAAGAAAATTGTATGTTTGTGTTTGTATTACCATATTTGGAGTGGTAAAAACCAATCTCGTACTATTGGATTTTTGTAGTATGTTGAATTACCACTTCTGAAACCAATCGTCGTAACTCCAAAATATGTCATAATTAACAGTAACAAAAATTTATTAAATACCAAATTCTTCTATAGCTATGATCGGAATTTGATCAGTTCATAATATTGACTTTATTCTAGTTCTAGTGCAGAAAGATGAATTGCATATGAATCTCTGCACATGAAAAACTTTTCTAATTATTTACACATTCATTTTAGATATGTAATTATGTGGAAATTTGAATTAGATAAGAAAATTAATTAAAATAAAATTTTTGATTAGAAAATAATAACTAACCATTGATGAATAAATTGTCAAAATTTTATTTGCATTTTGTAGTTGTTAAATCTTGCTTAGCAGGTGTGATGTTTCAATTAATTATGACTTTATAATAATGTTAATTTTATTATAATGTAAAAAAATTTGACATCTATTGCATCGTTCAGGATAATTTATAACTACCTACTATTTTAATCGTGCATACGTTACGCATAATGACTAAATTTAATTTTTGGACCTCCCGAGTCAAGGATTATAGTAATCGGTCTTAAATACTACTCAAAATAATTGACTGCTTCTCATAATCAATTTTTTTCTTCCTGGTATTCATAAATTTCAAGAGTAAAATTTAAACAAGAAACATTCATTACAGAAATCATTTTGTGAAAAACTGAAACAGATTTACACTCGGGTTCAACAGTACAAATGATTCTAGAAATTCTTATAATACTTGGCTCATCGTTGAAATTCAAATTTGAATAACTTTCCGAATTAGATTTACGATTGTTTGCAATTCGGTGATTCAGCATCATGCAATTTGATGACTCAAAACTATTTAACCTATTTGACATAATTTCTATAAAATCAATAGCTTATTGACCGAATAGACCAAAAATTCTTTTTAAACAAAATCTCAGTTCATCAAAATTTAATCCAATTAAAGTAATTCCAACTAAATTCAAAAATGACAAATCGAACCAAGATAGTAAACATAAAACGCACACATCAATGAACAATTGCAAACAGCATGCCAAAAATCCGATTGGATGCACACTATAAGAGGGATTACTCCAATTTATTTCACAAGTAATAATAATAATAATAATTATAATAATAATATTTGCTATATCGTTGAAAATGAAAATGTTATACTCATTAATTGAGCAAAAACGTAGAATTAAAAAATATTTCACTAGTAATTGTTTAATTTAAATTTATTATATTAAACTCTAAAATTAGTAAAGTTTATAATTTCTTTGATTAAAGTAAATGAAAAAATATTGAACAATTAAAACAAATAATTTATCTATTTTCTCAAAATCATTTGGAATAAGAATAATTTATTTATCGTCTGTTCGAGTCAATTTATACTGGTAAGCACAATTTATAATTACACAGGCAAATATTTTTTTTCATTATTAGCTTTGTTTTAATTAATTGGTAATGTACACAGAGCCTCTCTAATGACATACACTAATTAGATGATAATTACATTTAACGAAAAACTAGAAAGAGTAGAGAAAATATGAATGATCTTTTTTAGGTTTTGCGTCTAATCAAATTGGAAATTATAGAAAAAACTTGTCGATAATTAGGAATAATTTG
This sequence comes from Schmidtea polychroa, assembly GCA_959609185.1. NCBI lineage: Eukaryota > Metazoa > Platyhelminthes > Tricladida > Dugesiidae > Schmidtea > Schmidtea polychroa. Next base: position 3,365 of record CAUHTR010006113.1, read on the forward strand.
TTTAAATATTGTATTTTTTATTCATTTTCATTTACATTGAGAATTCTAGCATAGCATCGTATATTGATGCGTCTAACTTGTTTTAATGTTATTTAAGTAATTTCACATATTATATGATTTATTAGTAAAATTTGTCTTTAAGGGATCACAAAATGAATATACTATTGGACACATATAGTTAATAGGAGTTTTAGAGCATAATAGGACAATAGAAGCATAGAAATTTACCGACGGAATGGATTGACCCACCGTTCAGTGCAGGATTTACGTATAGGATACACAAGCTATTTTAGTAAAATCTTTTCAAAAAATTTCTATTGTTTAAAATAATCTTATCAGAGAAAAATTGAAGATTATCATACATTTCTTTTTAAGCAATTGTTGAAATTGTGTTATAGATCCACAATACCTTAAAAGAGTTTGAACATTTTTTGGATGTTTGATAATTATTGATGAGAAGGAGCAAAAACCGTTAGGATGAAAAATATTTGATATTATAAGAACTTTTTTCCCAATTTCACCACTGATTATTTTTCCATTGAATTTATTAAAAAGAGAGCTTGAAGACTATAAATCAGTAATATATCGAAGTTTTTTGATACTCACCAATTTTCGGCAATGCCTTTTTCAAGTGAATTTCACTTGAAAAAGGCAGTGCCGAAAATACACCACTCTTAATAGTTTTTAAAGATTTAGTTTTCAGATCGTGGTCATTATCTACGTTTAATATATCTAACCAACGTATTTATAAGCTCCTTTCTCTTATGACTAAAAATGAATATTCAGAGAGTTTTGTAGAAAGATTAACTAAGGAAACCACTGATCACCTTTTGATTGCGCCTGATGAAAACAATGAAAATTACAGTTCATTTAATGACGGTGAACTTATAAATTCTCATGTTTTATTTATTCTATATTCGGAAGGTTTTAAAAATTTTAAGTTTTCTGTCATAAAATCATTGATCAATTCCAATATATTTAAAATAATGTCAAAATCTTTAAAATCAGTAAATATGTTTAGGAAAAACTCTTAAACGTCGAAAGGTATTATGTATTTTCTAGCGTATAAGTATTCATGAATTGGGTCCAATGCTACATATATTGCAGATACTTCTCTCCACACTCAAGTTCAGGAACAGTGCGATTGAAATACATAAGTAATATTATTGACCATAGAAAATATTAAGGACGTATACACGGACGTAGCTAGGGGGCATAGGGAGCTTTTGCCAACCCGTAATTATAGATGATCAAATATAGGTTAGTGATGAAATAATTTAATAAAACCTTTATTTTGGTTTTGTTATGAGAATTGTATGAGAATAAAAAACAATGTATATTTTTAGCTAAATCTTCAAATCCAAGACATTACATGTATGCTCGCGCTAGCTATTCCCGTAGTTTGTCGGTTTTTTCGCGACAACAAAGTACATAGACAAGTTCCGGTTTAACCGTTCCGGTTAGATGTATGTGGTGCTCGGCTACGCTGGAAAAATACCACCACTTCTCCGTATTTGATACATTTACTTGTGTTAAAAATGCCATGGGTGGAAAAAGGTTAAATAGTTTGGCTTTGTTATATATTTATCAAGACATTAAAATATGTCCGGATGAAATACTTTCTGAATTAATAAAGGCGCAAAGTCGAATTAATATTATATTGTAATATATTTTATGTAATATACATCATTAATAATTAATAATAAATTTGTTAATTATCTTAAAATATTTTTTTCTATTTTTCCGTAGCAATTTTTAACATTGCTAGATGAATTGCAATAATAATTAATTTTGCCCATAAGCTGAAACCCTGGTCAATTAGTTGTGAATTCCAAGTTGTATTGTAAACGGGCTATTCTTTTAGAAGTGTTGTAATAAGCACTCACTGCATTGTTTAAATATTGAATAATTGGTGTCACTGTAAATTGGTAATCAATTGTGTAAATCAATAAAATGTTATATTGTTTGGAGTTCGTCATTCTTGTTAAATAAGGCACGCTTTGGAGTCAGATCAATAGTTGGATAATATTTATTTTTACGGAAAACCCTAATACTATTATCCTTATATAAAGTCATTTGTAATTTTTGATTTATTTTAATAAATATTTAGGCATATCTAAAACGGAGTTCACCTTGAGGTCAAACCGAAATTCCATATATTTGTCAGAAAAATCTTCCTTGTTTTAATAAATAACCAATTGTCGCTGAAATCGTATAGACTTAAAGCCAGGAAATGAGGCTCATTTTAGAACTGACCCAACTGGCTATTTTATGGCAGGCAATGTGTTAAGCGAAGATAATGCGCAAAAATCAAAAGAACTAATTTTTAAATTACATGAGATATAACGGTAAAATTTAGTTAAAATTTTATTTATTAAAATTTTTTTTGCAATGTAAATTTTTTGGTTTGTTATGCAAACCCTTTACAGTTCAGTTTGTTAGTATTGAAAATACAAATATCTTTATTATTTAATTAAATAATTAAATTTAAAATAAGGTTTTTTAGTTATTTATTGCAACAGACTTAATTTTGAAGCCTTTGGGAATTATGGACGCTTATAAGCACTGAGAGAACATAACTTACCATGGCTCATGGATAACTTTCTTCTAATTTTGCTTCAGTTATATATAGCGTTCTTGCATTAAGCTGCTTCGTACCGAAAGGGTTACAATCATTTAGTATATTCTCGAATGTAGTAGATTGGAGTAGATTTGCTTTCTAAGGAATGAACAAATATGTCTTTGAGTCCATACAAATATGTACAAAATTATCCATAATTATAAAAATTAGATGGTGCGTTTATTGTGTCCTATTTAGTTTCATACTTTTTGAAAACATAGTTTTCCCTCTATTTTTATCAAATTGTACGTTTTGATTTACACCAATAAAGGAAATATCTCCAGCTAGTTCATATATCTTTTTAAATCACCATACGCCTTTTTTAGAATTTAGTTATAAATACTTAATTCACAATTCGATTAGATTTATCTGCTCATTTATTGTTCGCGTCGTTTTTGTCTGCGCTGTTTTTGCCGTGCCTTTATTGGTGAATACCATACGTTTTATCGGTCTTTTGTAATAAAATAGCAAGAAAATAGTTGAGAAACATTGTTTAAATTAAATCCAAGGAATAAAATTTATAAAAATAATAGTAAAATTAAAATGAAGAACAGCAGTTGTAATAATATTGTTGAGGTTTGTTGATAAAAGATGGGGAAAATTATTTACTTGAAAGTCTTGAAAGATTAAATATTTAATTGACTTATAATTGCATAATGAGCTTTCTATTTCCTTTTGAAGCAGCTGTTGACAATGGCAATGGACTTATTAAAAATAATTTCAGATCATCCGCTAGTTCAATAAATTTGTTTTGGAGTTTTCTGTTAAGAAATCTTTTTGAAAATTGTTAAACTATCTATTAATAATAAATTTTATAAAAATAAATATTTTCTTATTGCATTCTGATAGGTCAATTACTACATTGCCGAATTGTACTAACCAATCAAATGGGACCACGATGCAGTGACCCATGAATTATGGTCAATAATAATAGATCGTTTGGGCCGGTCTACCTTCTTCATTCGATGATATTATTTTTATCTCTAAACATCACAAACAAATAAATATAAATTCAATGAATGAAATTTAAACAATAAAAACCAATAATTTTCTAATTACAAAAAGTTCAGACTTGGACAAAATGTAAAATAGAGTAAATAAATTCAAACAAAACATGCTTAAAGTAATATTAATTTGGATTAACCAATAAAAGTTTTTCTGTTATTGCAAGAAATTTTCTATTGGATAAAAATCTGTATTAAAAAGCTGAACTTTAAAATGACATGAAAACATCAATTTTAATCATGAAAAATTTGTTTGGATCAAGTTCACTGATTCCGTTATCGAAAATTGCAAACGCTCCAAGTAAATCTATAAGGATTCTTTGGATAATTTTCTCCATTACTATGCTAATTGGATTGCTAGTTTGTATTGGGTTTGTCGTCAACCAGTATTGTCTTCAACAAACTATTTTTCAGTTGGATTATTCCGGGAAAATAACTTCCCTTGACAATTGTCCGTCGATAAGCATTTGTTTCCTAAATGAGATGCAGAACATGTTCATGCAAGCTATGAAGACTGTTCTTAATCCACAAGAATATGAAGATTTGATGAAAAAGAATAAAGATTCCCGAAAACCGCCATGGCTTTATTCCGGAGTTCATAGTTTTTTTAGAAAAATCACCGATAAATTAACGGTCATTCAAAGTAGAATTACAAACTCCTCTCTTCAATGGACTACTCATTCGTCGATTTCTAAATTATATAGGGTTTTGCACAATTTCACTGTAAAATTTTCTATTTCTCCCAAATCAGAGGAAAACAATTTCATACTCAACGTAAAGGAACAAGTAAGTTTTAGAAAAGTTCAGTTATATTTAAATTTAATATTTACATTTTTTGAAAGATATTATTCTGTGATAGAGAACATTTTATTAGAAAAGTTAGCTATTTTATATAAATCAGAGTAGTTGAAGTCAGGATCTAAATAAAGCTCTCAAAGTTTCCTCACTGAGTATTTTCTTCTCAAGTCAATCATAAAACATATTTCGTTTATTTTTGTTTATTTTTTTTTTCTTTTATTTATTTATAATTTATTTAATCAAAAATTTTATTCAAACAATAATTTTTTATAATAAACAACAATTATCATGTGACAAACAATGCCACATACATAAATGAGTTCTTGAACACTGTCGAACGAAGTAAAGGATTAATATTAGTTAGCACAAAAAGTGTGTATAAGTAGCGTGTATGAAGAAAATTGTGTGTTTGTGTTTGTATTATTTGGAATGGTAAACCCAATCTCATTCTATTGGATTTCTGTAGTATGTGTAATTATCACATACTAAAGGTTAACTCTTTAACGGTCTCACCCGAGTTTCTCGGGGAATTAAAAAAACCAAATTTAATGTACTCGAGCACACTGCATATTAAATATAATGGAGTTCTGCGCTGTCCATTTCAATTTGTTTCCACCAGAGTATACTCGTTTGCAGTTTATATATAGCCCAGAAAAATATTCAATCAAGTTGCAATATTTTATTATTATTTTTTTCAAAAAATATTTTTTTTCAGTAAATAATCAAGGTTTTGTTGAAATTTCCTTATCACTTAAATTCGAATAACTTGTTATTTTATGAAATAAAATAATATGGTTTTTAGACCGGTTTTTCGGGTATTAATTAGACCGTTAGGAAGTTTAAATTAATTAATTACTCGAAGTAAATTAATTATAAAAATATTTTTGAATTACAAAATAATAACTACATCAATCGACATATCAGTCAATTTACATTCATTCATACTACGATCCTTAGCATTATTCATACATTTATCAACAGTCTCTTTCAACGTTATCAATAAAAACCGTTTTGAGTAGCCATTCTTCACCAGTAATTCAACTAATTTATCTTTACTGAATTTTTAAAAGTGGAAGATTAGTACCGTGATCGATAAACCAATCCTTTCACCATGTTTCTTTTATATTTAAATTCACAAAAAATCTTTGGGGTAGTATAGAGGCTTGAGACCTGTTTATCTGTGGTCAGAACAGCTCAGTATAAAATAGCGATGTATTTGAATGGATTATTAAAACCCTTAATAAAATCTGAGTTTGAATGTAAGGATAGTTTCGAATTTTCATCGTGTATAGGACAATTGAATAAAAATAATTTTAATGAGTATATGGTTTCGTTTGATGTATGTAGTTTATTTACTAATGTCCCGTTGAAAGAAACTATTGATTTATGTTGTGAATTATGGAATGAAAATATTAATGCGCATTAATATGTGTGATGGAAATGCATTTAGGAAGCTTTTAGAGTTTGCAACTTCCAGAGTTAATTTTCTTTTTAATAATGAATGGTATGAACAAATTGATCGATTGGCTATGGGTTCGCCCTTAGCACCAACAATGGCGTCGACATTTTTGACATGCTTTGAAAAGAAAATTGCTTCTTTTCAATACGAAAACCCAATTGTTTATAAAATGTATGTTGATGATATTTTTCTGATATCTCAAAATACGGAACATGTGAAACCTTTTTTGCATTACATGAATGGATTGCATAAGAACATTATATTCACATGTGAAACTGAGAAACTAATTAAACGAAAAGATGAACAATATGAGACAGAAATTTACAGAAAACCAACAGATTTTGTGAATTTAAATATAAAAGAAACATGGTGAAAGGATTGGTTTATCGATCATGGTGCTTATCTTCCACTTTTAAAAATTCAGTAAAAAGTGTAGATAAATTAGTTGAATTACTGGTGAAGAATGGCTACGGTTTTTATTGTTAACGTTGAAAGAGACTGTTGATAAATGTATGGATCGTAGTATGAATGAATGTAAATTGACTGATATGTCGAATGATGTAGTGAATATGAGTATTGATACTAACAAACAAGATGAGCCAAAATATACGATGATATTGCCGTATACTGAAGGATATAAAGATTTCAAAAGGAAGATTGGTAAACAACTGGGTACTTTGAATTATAGAATTGTTTCAAAATCGTGAAAAGTACGTAGTATGCTTGTTAGTAAATCTCAAACGCTGCTTGGATTGTGTTTGGATCTCGTTTATCAATTCACATGTAATGGGTATAATGCCACATACATTGGAGAGATTTCCCGTCATCTCTGTACTCGAGCTCAAGAACACTGTTGACCGAAGTGAGTGTCCAATATTAAGGATCACAATAAAGTCTGTATGAGAGAATTAATAATGTCTGATTTTAAAATCGTATCATAAAATTTTGATAATTGTTTTAAATGTGTGATATGTGAAACATTATTGATAAGAACTTTTAATTCTAAAATCAATGTGCAGAATGCAGTGAATACGTGTGTGTTGAATGTTTTTAATTAAGTTTTTGTATGTTGATGTATATTGAATAATTGTTATGTTAAATAATTAAAAAAATAATTAAAATAATATTTTTTAAATAATTTTAAAAGTTTAAATATAATTGATTATTGAAAATTATTTTTAAACAAATAATTGTTTAAAATTTTTATTTATAATTTAAAATTTAAAGATTTTATAATTTCTTTATATATTATCAATATAGTATAGTTATTCATTAGTCGGGAATGTAGGTAACCTGATGATGATAGTGATGCTATCGAAATATATAGTGAAAAAGATGTACGAATGGCGATTTTTATTAATAAAATCTTTACCGTATTTATTTAAGTAATTAAAATTATGTTTGTAATTTATAATTTTATTTAATAACTGGTCAATCCTAAGTTTAATTATGTATGTGTGTTAATTATGTATTTTTAATTATGTGTGCGCATTGAGTATCGATTGTAATTTTTTCTGTTGAGTTGCGCACACAGACAAGGTAATTTTGAATTTTACTTTTTTATAGAATTAATTAAGTAATTTTTTTGGATTTGTAGAAGTTTGTTTAAAAAGGTTTGTGGAGAATTTTTTGAATAGAATAAAGATTTTTAAAAAAATTTCATTTTCATTACGGAATAGTTTAATTTAAAGAATGGATTTGAATTCATAGTAGCTCTAAGGATATCCTTGTTCATTTTAAATCTATCGCTTCCGCCAACGCAATCTCAATAACTGACCGAGAAATTCTTTTTAATATTAACAAAGCTGACAGAGGATCCATGACCCAAATTATGTTGGCTACATTTAATGCACCAATGAAAGTTTTTGATGATAATGGAAATGTTGATGTGTATGAAAAATCAATTGTTGACGATTATGACAATGAAAATGTTAAATAGAATAACAATGTATGTTTCAATTCAAGCAGTTATATCTTTGTATTCTTCAGGTCATTCCGCGGGTATCGTTCTGGGCTCTATTGATCCTATATCACACACTATGACAATTTATGAAACCATATTAAGTGGTTCAACAATGTATCCTGGTGTTGCTGTTTGAATGCACATCTCAACTCTATTTCAAATTTATATAAGAATTAACCAATAACAAAATCATATGCATATTTATATCAATTTTGCAATGTAAGAGAAAATATCTAAATTTTTCAAAAATAGTTTTTCAAATATTCATACTTCAGTTTTTGAAATTAAAATGTAATTTTTAATTGTGTTTTGACGTCATAAATATGTATAAAAAATAGAATTAAATTTATATAGCCATTCAAAGCACATTTATCTTTAAAAAATTATTGTTTTGTAGCATTACTGATGTAGTGAAAACAAAACAAATTGAAATGAAACTGTAGAAACCCCAACATTATTCGTAAAACAATATTAAAATATAATGCATAAGGTTGCCACCACTGTGTCAAGGTTGACCCGGAGATAAAGAATGTGGTTGTTGTAGAAAGATGTAAGTAATTAATAAAAACATATCTATTTACATAATGCATTATAAGTAAATCAGTAAAAATAAAAATTCAAAATCAAATTCAAAAATTCATTATACATTATTTTCTAAAAACCATACATTATACAGACTACCAGTCTCCAAACAATTGCACGCTCATGTGTAGACTGTCCCAATTTGGAACTCAGGTTACTTAAGGTTCTTGGTGGTCACGTGCATAATATGCTTAGCTTTTGGCTTTTATTGAAAATATAAGCCAAATTGTGAAATTGAATTAATCACTGATCCGACTCGCAAAATGATCGCTGAATTCAGAGTCTCTGTATTAAAATGACAATGTTGACATTCCTATTAGTGCAGCGGTGCTTACAATGTGATTATTAGAAAATATAAGTTATAATTAAAGTCAATTAATCTCGATCAACTAAATATTAAAACCCTTGGTTATCCACTATTTGGGACCCCTTGTTGTAAATCTTTGTTTAGTCATAAATTATGATATTTATTTCTAATAAGTTTTTTTGAGAAATCACTTAACTGAAAAATCTTTTTTAAAATCAATTTCACATAAAAAATAAATTTATTAGATTGTTTCAGAATTTTGTTTATTAAATTAGGATTTCATTGTCAAGTGTTTATGGAGTGAATTGAGATTGTATTAATAAGAATTCTAGGGTAATCATAACGTGAATCCTGATTTGGTAATGCTTTTGTCGCTTTATGAATTTTATCCTCTTTCATAAATATTTCTGGGCTCCTTTTAGCTAACTTTCTCCCATTTATTATTTTAGGATTTCTACTTCTTATATAAAAAAATGTTTCTACACCTAATTTCGAAATTTAGAAACTTCTATAATCTAAAAGAAAAATCAATAAAATTATAGGATAGGAACACGCAAACTTACATGTGCGTAAAAATTAATTGTTCAGAAATTTAATAAATTTATGATAGGAATTATGAAGTTGAGAGAAAAATAATTGAACATAACAACACAAAACACATGATGAAAAATGCATGCAAATTTATTATAGCGTTTTTTGCTCCAAAATAAATAACCATTAACATATAATTATTTTCAAATTATTTTCAAATTATGCAGGAAAATACTTTTAATTTAGAATCGGACAGCTCTACCTTGAGCTTCAGAGAAAAAACGAAAATATATAGTAAAATTTAATTATAAGATAATTTAGAATATAAACTTTCTTTAGATTTACAGATATTTCTCAGTATATACTGCCTTTTCGCGAAGGTGAAAATCTGATAACGTAAGATTTATTCATTAAATTACAAAACATTAGATTTTGCAGAAAGATATTCACAATTCGTAAATTTAAATAAATTATTTTAATAAATTAATATTTTCATAGATATACAGAAAATGACAAAATTCGTCATTTCATTCTTTCCTAATTGTATTAAAAAAATAAATGTCTTCGGTAAATTCTTTATTTATTTATAGTTAAAAATATATTCCACTTACATTATATCGAAATAATTCCAATTAATTTCATAAGTGACATTTAGAATTTATTTTCTCGTAAATATTGAAAAATTCTCAAAAATTAATGAAAATAATAAATTTTAAATACAAATTTATCAAAATTTAATTCACATTCACTGAAACTGTAAAGTAAAAAATTCATCAAAATTATTAAATCTAAATCTACAATAATTTATCTCTGCAACTCAATTTCTAGACCTATTTGTCTTTGTCTGACCGTTGTGAGTTTGAGCAGAGACCAATTTTGTCAGAAGCCATTATAATGTAGAATCACCTTCCATTGTTTTTATGTCAGAAAGCCGTTGTATATTTACAAGCCAGACATCTCAACATTTGATAAATTACTGTCAACAAGATGTAAAACTCTTAGATTTCTCTCAAACCTAAATAATCAACGCAATTAATTAATTCATAATTTTTTACGAAACAAATTTTAATTTTCTGCTATCATTCCTTTGAAATCTATCCATAATTATCTATAATTGAACTCGTATTTAGAAAATATGATAAATACACTTTAAACCGTGTTACTGAAGTATTTATTGTATTAGTGGCCCGCTAACTCACATACTCTCCAGTAGTATATAGTGAGGACTCCAACCCACTTTCAAGTTCAATATCATAAATATGTCCAGATCAAATATAGGTCAATTGAATCATTTATTTTTTAAATTAAAATTTTTATTTAATTACTTCTATTTCATTTTTTAAAATTTAATTAATTAATTATTTTATTAATATTTAATTTTAATTTCTTATGTTATTTAATTATTATTATTTATTAATTTTATTTTTTTTATTGATTTTTAATAAAGTATACGACAATTTTATTTCAAAAATAACAACTTTATTTAATTTATTTAATGTGTGTCTTAATGATCTGAAAATTTATTTAAAGTACTAATAAAGTACTATGTATTTTAAATCTAAATTAATTTAATTTATTTTAAGTCTTGATAAATCAATTAAGCTGTTTAAAAAGTTTATTCAAAGACTGGTTCATTTTAATTTAGATTTGCGCATATTTGATAAAATTCACTGAAGAAATAACATTTTTAGTTGATTAATTTGTTATCGTGGACAAAATTTAATTTATGAATTGATTACTTAATGAATATAAGTTGTTGCTTAGCTGTTGGTGACCACATGTTAGTAACAAGTTGTTGGTATTTATTTGTTAGTACCTGATTGTTGAATCAGGAAGTAGGAATAAATATTGAAGTAATTGTTTGTATACATTACAAATCAGTAAGAATATCTTGTGTGAAGTTTTGGAAGACTGTATGTTTTACAGTTACTTAACAAAGATGTCATGCTCTTATCGATACCAAAGTTACCAAGAAATAATTCATATTTTACTTTCAGAATTAAAATGAGCTTATTATGTGATGAAGAATAAACTTTGCAATGCTTCTTTATTTTCTTTTATTATATCTTTTTATGTGTTAGTTGGTATCCGGTTGTTTGTATCTGGTTGTAAATATATGGTAGTTTGTATTTGGTTAGTAACCAGTTGTTGGTACAGGTTGATTTGTTGTTATTGACCTTGAGAATATCTTTTAAAAATTTTTAAAAATAATAATTTAAAAATAATATAGATAAAATTTTAAGGAAATATACTTTTAGAGATCATCAGAAATAAAATCAAAATATAAACATTTTCTAAAATTTTAAAATTGTGTATATAAATAGACTATTTTCTATTAGGTTCATTTTCCACAGGATTAATTTTTGGCTCAAAACATTGCACCGCACTTATCATGTGCATTATATTTTTATCTTTCCCTTGCAGAGCTACATTCAAGTCATTTAACTTCGCCGAAATATCAGTAAGAAACGAAAGATCTCTAAGCAATGAAACATTGCCTAGCTCCTGATGACGTCCTTCCAAAAATAAACTTATTTGTGGTAACAATTCTCTAAAACGCTTTAAAGTTTTTCCCTTAGCCAACAAACTTCTGTATGTAATAACAGATCACCATATTGACAATCGAGCTCGTCGGTTAGTCCTTTAAATAAACGTCTTTGCAGTGATTTTCCTCTTATAGAATTACTAATTTTGACTACAAGTTTCATAACAGAATTCATGTTCAAAAATTTAGCACAAAGGGCTTGCTGATGTATTATACAGTGATAACATATGAATTCAGGATAATTTTGATCTTTTTTACATAATGCAATAAAACCTTTATGCATACCAGTAAATGATGGAGCTCCATCAGTAGTGACACTTACCAATTTATCCAAAGATATATTATTTTAATCTATGAAATCCTTAACGATTTCATAAATATCTTGGTCACATGAATGTCCTTCAAGGGTTAATATTTTTAAAAGTTCTTCTCTCACGTCGAAAGTGTTAAACACCATAGGCACAAAAATAGCCAACTGAGCTTTATCAACCACATCTAAACTTTCATCAAGTTGCATCGAAAAATAAGAACACGTATTTAGATCGGTTTTTAACTGAATAAATGTATCAGAAGCCATCGAGTCTACATGGCGCGTGACAGTTTTAGCTGATAATTGCAGTGAAGCTATAGCTGTCATAATATCAGATTTGTTTTTGAAATCGTAGAACAAAGAATCTCAATCTTCTAAGAATGCTTGTTTTAAATATGAACCATCTTCAAATTATTTTTTTAATAGTCAAAACTTTGCAGACGCGAAAGGATGCTAGAGTAGCCGCTTCATTTTTGCTAGCTTGCTTTTTGAAGAAAGTTTGTTGATAATAAAGACTTTTTTTAAGATCCTCAACCTTCTTCTTTCTGCTTTCACTATTAAGAGGAAACCTTGTGCTTTCATTTTCATGTTTCGTCTTTCAAGGTTTCCTCTTTTACTTATTGCAACGCTGGAGTTGCAAATCAAGCAAATATATTTTTTCAATAACATATATAAAAAAACTCTAACTCCCATTCTTCATGAAAATGATAGTTTTTTCTTTTTTTCGCCGCGGGTACACCTTAACTTATTTCATAATGTTTTTTAATAATTTTATATAATAAATTAGCTTTAATTTAAATTCTCAACCCACTCTTTAACATAAAAACTTTAATCTCGTTTACTTTTTTTAAGAACAAAAACACAAGCCTAAAATTGTGAACGTAACTTTTTTAAAATTTGAAATTTAAAAAGAATATTTAGTAAGAAAAATTTTAAATTCAAAAAAAATATTTTTTGATACACACAGAAAAAAAAACTTTCAAGTACTCCGCGATCTACCATTTGCCGACCCCTGTAAATAGTTATTGGAAACTATATTTTTATAAATATTTTATGATATTATTTATTAAAAGAGATTTCTATGAGCTAATTATAGAAGCTTTAAAAACTTAAAAATTTTTTTTATTGTTTTGTTTTGAATTTTAAAGGATATTTAATAAAAAAAGTTTTAAATTTTTCAAAAAAAGTTTATTTTTAACCAATGAGAGGTAAGAAAAAGGGAATAAAAGTGAAGATCAAAAGCATATGATAATAGAAGAAACTAAATTCCAGGAAATTGAAAAGGACTATTAAAATATTTTCATTTTTATTAAATATATAATTCACAGTAAAAAGCTTAAAATTATCATTTAATTGTTTAACATTTCTTTAATGCTGCTACCAAGAAATCATAACTTTATACTAATAATAATATTATTATTATAAGAAAAATTTTTTAAATATATCGGTGTTTTTTGATATGTTTAATGATTCATAGTCAATGTTTTAATAAGTATATAAATAATAATAATAATAATAATAATAATAATAATAATAATAATAATAATAATAATAATATGAATGACAAAGGATGATGTTAAACTTTTACATTTATATTTTCACAAGATAATAATAAATATAATTAATTATCAAATATTTTAGCATTTTACCTATATTGATTTATCCATGCCTTGCTAATGTTTTCATCTCACAGATAACGAATGATCAATAGATCCTCAATCGCACTATTTGCGATAACATCGTCACTCGATATTATATCTCGCATTTAGAATATTTAAAAATGTTTCATTATAAATTAAAAGTGAATAATTAAAATTACTCTACATCGTTTCTTTGTAACTTGCCTTAATAATTTACATTTCTTTTGAGAAAAACAAAAAATATTTTTTAATTGATATTTTAGAATTTATTTGAAACTAGTTTAATTTTTCAAATATTATATTTATTATTTTTATTATTATTGTTAAAGATTTAAATGATAATACAAGCCTTTTGCCGTGAAGTATATATTCAAACTCAATTTCAACCAGGATCAAATCCAGCAACCTTGTGACCAGACCCCAGAATCAGATCACTCAGCTACCATATCGCAATAAATATCACCATGTCTTTGTATATTGCTTTTATCAAATGTAAACAAAAACATTTACACATGGTTTCATCTAAAAAAATCAATAGACTTATATCATAGAAACATATTGTTTTATCTGTGTGATGATTTTTTAATGTTGCACGAAAAAACATAATTTAATATAGAAATTGAGAAAGTGATAAAAAATTAAATTTAACACGCAAACACAACATAAAATAAAAGATGTATGTAAACTTTCTATGTGTAAATTTCAAATGTAAATTACATATTTTATTTATTAAAAAACTAATAGATAAAAATTTATAATGCAATGCCAAAATCTCAACTTAAATTAAAAAAATCATTTAGCTTTATAATTAACAAATTTTGAGAGATAAACTTAAAATGCATAAATAAAATGAAAATATAGCAAATAATACAAAAACAGTAAATTTATGCTACAAATTATTAAAAATTGTAAAATTTCAAAACACAAAATTTTGTATATTCATAATTTGAAAAAAGAAATGATCAGAAGTTATGAGTCATCTATTGGTTTGTACAGCAACCTGTGTTATTGAATCTATAGAACATTATATAAATTTGTAATCACATCCAAATGGCGGTAAGTGGTTGAATGAAATCAATTGGTTTTGTTTTCAGATCACTAACTATACAAAATAAAGTTTTAAAGTGATATTTAAAGTGGTTAAAAAGTGATCAAATTTGAAGACCTGGTCATCAGGTTGCCTGATTTGGATCCCGTATGGCACCGGTAAGTGATAAATAAGTTCGAAACTAATCTTCCAATATATTTACATTTAATATTACTTTATTATTATTATTATTATTATTATTATTATTATTATTATTATTATTATTATTATTTTTATTATTATTATAATTAATATTCTATTATTATTGTATGTGGCATTAACCATAAATAATTATTTATTATCAAATAAAGACATAAGTGATTAAATATATGATTGCAACTTCCATTACCTTTAAGTGTCACAAAATCTGTTAAAAAGAAAAATAATAAATCAAAGAAAATTCTGGAAAGACCGCGGCAGTTTTATTTATTTATTTATCAATTTATTTCTCTATACTAAAGAAACGAACAGCATTAAGCTGTCATAACAAAGTCTCTATCATTATATTGAGCTTCCTAAATTTATCTGCTATTTCTCCTTCATGCAAATTGAATAATAATAATTATTAATAATATTTATATTGTATTTATTAAAGAAATTGTCTATGACTCAGTAAATATTTCGATGTTTTTTGTTGACATTCATGAATTTTCGGCACAGGTTTTTTCAAGAGAAAATTGAAAACAGTTCTTATCATATTATTATTAATAACATATTCTAATACAAAAGTGATTATTAAAATAATGTTTTGACTTTTGATATTTTATAATACTTAAATAAAATCAAATGAAATTTTAAGAAAACTATTTAAAAATTTCAATTAATTAATTTGTTTACAACCAACATGAAATATTAAAAGAATATATATATGTCCGCTTTTCATTAAATGGAATTTGTCAAGCATGTAAAAGCGTCTAGGCCAAGACTGATTAAAGAGTTTGTTTTAATTTTGTGATAAATTACAGATTTCCATCACGAAATTTATTAATTAAAATAAATTTTTTAATTTAGAAAAATGTGAATAATTACATTGAATGAGTAGCTGTATAATATTAATTATAATACACTATTTATAATGTCAATAATGGATTTCATGAGTAGTATTGTTTATTTTATAATGGGCTTTTATTATACTGTCTAAAGTTTAGAAAAATTAATTGTGCAAACTCAAATATATACAAATTAATTAACTGAATATAAACAAACTTGAAACTAAATAATTAATTAATAAATTATTATTAGAAATATTTTAAAGAATTTGAAAAAATCAATTAAGTGTGTTTGCCTATGAGAATGATAAAACTATAGAAAATATACTGCAATATATATTAAACTAAATCATTTTTTTTGTTTTATATGAATACTTGGACATTCTGAATAAATTCTAAATATTCCATTTACCTATCAGAATAAATGACATAAAATTCTCAAAAAATTTCCCTACTCCTACAAATATATTTAATGTTCTCTTCAAATGCATTTCGGAAGTCAATTGTTTAACTTTAATAGCCATTACTTAACAATCAGTGCGCTCTATTGTTTTTATTAGTATTATTATTAATATTATTATATTATTATTATCATTATTATCTTATTATTATTATTATTATTATTATTATTATTATTATTATTATTATTATTATTATTATTATTATTATTATTATTATTATTATTATTATTATTATTATTATTATTATTATTATTATTATTATTATTATTATTATTATTATTATTTTATGTTTTTGATTGTATGTTTCAGCTTGGATTTTATTAATTAAATATTGTCAAATATTTTAGTAATATAGAATTTTCGAATTTAAACGTATGTAGTATTAAATAGTACTTTATTCATTACGTTAAACGTATATAACACATTTTACATACTTCGGGAATGCATACCTTTTCATACAATATTGCTATCAGTTGTTATTATTACTTATTTATTATCAAATATAAAATATTTCAAAAATTAATAAATTAAAACAAAAATATTTTAAATCGGAAATTAAAAAATAAAATTTTTTATATATTTTAATTTGATAAAAGAATTCTGGTGAATGGAGAAAATGTAGTGTGATTTCAGCAGGAAATCCAGCGGGGAATAGATGTCTCTCTAGAGATATTATAAAAATGAATAAATCTCTGATCCAAAACGTTGAATTTTTCTTTAAGGCAATTGCATTTTGGTTTTTTTTTGATTAGCATTAAATTGTTTATTGAGTTGAGTATCAAAATATTGTTTTCCAGTCAAATGGAATAAGTTCAATGTTTTTTTTGATAAATTGACTGGGATAAACTTTATTGATGGGATTCTGCGCTCAACTGTATAGTGAGTATTTGTTAACCTAATATTTATATAATTTGGCATATTTCGATATATTTTTTTGTCTTTTATAATTTTATTAATCTTAATGTAAAGAATAAAAAAATTTAATTATAGTATATAAAAATTATGCTAAAAGGATCTACGGGGAGGATTCATCTTTAAAACAAATGAAACGTAAACAGGCATTAGGGAAGCATTTGACAATTTTGAAAGATTTAAAAAAAATTATTTAATGATTTTTATAGGAAATCAAAGAGAAAATTATAGAAAGAAAATATTTGAAGGTAAAGAAAAATTAAAACAAAAATTTTCAGAATTAGTTTTAATTAAATTCAGTTAATAATGAATAAGATGATACAAGAATATTTAAATGATTATTCCATTAAATAAAGGTAGAAGTCCGATGAGTTACTAAGTAATAATCGCGGAAGGGTTCTTATTCGTTTGACATCACGTATGAAGCCCAAATATTTAAGTTTTACGGAGTTCATCCTCCAAGCCCTTGAAAGATTTTTGACATGGATCAATTGAGCCATGTCTTGTTTTGTGTTAAAGGTTTTATACCCTTTTAAATGAATATTTATTAAAAGAATCATAAAGTGAATTGTATATTTATATAATTCTCAATATTACTCACTTTAGTAAATCTGATTAAATGTTCTTTTGGTTATGCTGATTAAAACAATATCTCCAAGGGTTTTGTTCGAAACCCCATTCTTTCCTATTATTCCTGTTATTTTTATAACGTTACAAGATCCATAAGTCCAAATGAAAACATTTCAGACGAATATCCATTTAATATAAAACTGTCGCATGAAAGTAGGAAAATGACGTAATAGCCAAAGTCAAAGTAATCACTGAAAACCTGTCAGAAAATGTTTTTGCATTTGGCATAAAATCGGCAATTATTATAAGGCTGCTGGTCACTAATTTCCCTTTTATGATTCCATAATTAAGTTGCAATAAATTCAGGGATTCAAATGACATTCCTACATTGAATAAAACAATCCATATACAGCCTTCACTAATCCTTGTGTCGTTAAGATTTCATATAAATGCTTGGATTATGGAAATTGATGTTAGAGACACAAAATTGTGTGCAAAGCAATTAAAATACAAGCTTTAATAAAAAACTCAAAAACAAAATAAGATTTGCAAACTAATTAATTTAATTAAAAATATAACTTCGTTCAGATTTACAATATTTACATTTGTCTTCATGCTCAAACCTTCTAAACAGAATTACATTTACAATCCTTAATTAAAACATTAAACTATTCAATGCACTTCACATTTCTGGCCTTACAAGAAGAAAAAGTTTTTATTTT
>CAUHTR010006114.1:0-21833 GCA_959609185.1 Schmidtea polychroa
CGCCTTAATTCATTGAACGAAAATTTTGGATATTTCCTTGACACTGAAAATTTTCTAAATTGCCATGATCCTGCTAAATTAAAAGAAAAATGTTCAAATTTGGGAAAATTTTACAATTCAGATATTGATGAAAACGAACTATGCAATGAAGTTACTGACTGTAAAATGCTTCTTAATGCTCGAAAAGATGAAATTCCAAAATCACCTATAGATCTTTTAAAATTTTTAATATCTTATGGTGAAGATGTTTTCCCAAATTTAAGAATTTCATTGCAAATTCTTTTGACAATTGGTATTTCTGTTTCAACATGCGAGCGTTCCTTTAGCAAATTAAAATTAATTTTGTCATATCTTCGAGCAACAATGAGTGAAGAACGTTTAAATAATTTGGCATTATTAAGTATTGAGAAAAACACTGTGAACAAAATTAACTTTGATGATGTCATTGACAAGTTCGCAAGTGTTAAAGCACGAAAAATTTGTTTGTAAATTATTACAATAAATAAAGTTTAAAACTAACTTGTTGCAAAATTAAATTAATTTTTTTTAAAACTGCTGCAAATCAATTTTAAAGAGTGAAAATTTTTGATTTTTTTTAAATAATAATTTTTTTTTCTTAAAAAAGAAATGTCACTTTAGTGCAAAAATAATATACCAATAATAAGGAAAAGAAAAAATTCACGTGGAGAGGGGCGCAATTTTAAGTTTTGCCCCGGGCGCCGTGAACCCTAGATACGCCACTGACTTTTCATTTTTGTTGTAATATTAAATTAGGGTGATTATAAGATTGACGATAATATTTATTTATATTATGTTGAATTTGATTTATTAGAAATATTTTGATTATTTGATGAGCGTTACTTGACTAATTAAAAATAACTTCGGATGAATGCTATTTTATTCCCTAGAAAAATAGCAAAAATAACATTTCTATTGATGTTGTTAGTTAAATTTTTTAATTATTGAATTTGTGGTATAAAGCAACACCAACCTATAATTATCCTAAAAATTTTCAGAATAGAAAACTTAAAATCTTTCAAGAAATGAGTATTTTTATAGTTCTCATTTTATAGTTTGGTAGATCATTTTTCGGTAAGAGAATAACAAGGTTATAAAAATAATAAAATCTTTTATTTTTTTAATAATTCGTATTTTTCATTCAATTTAATAATGTTTTAAAAATTAAAAATACGATTTAATCAAAATGAAACTTTATATAAAATTTAATCATTTTTATCAATGTTTGTCCCTGAGTTAAAAGCATGACACTGATCCATAATTTATTAAATAGCATCAAATAGAAATTCGATGCGAATAATTTTAGAATATTTTCAATATTTTAATCAATATTATCAACAACCCAACTTTAAAAATAAGCTTAATTACAATGAATTTTTAGAATTTCGAATGATATTCCAATAGATATGGTATTGTGCCATAACCGGGATAGGAAGCGTCATAGTTGACATCGTCGTCATTATCCGATTTGTCAACATCTTTGAAATTTGAAATAATGTTTAGAGAAAAATAAGTTTCTTTTGGTTTAAATGTTTTCCGAATTGTATCATTTGTAGCCACTAGAGATTCGGAAGACGTTGCAAAATTTGAATCACCGGTATCAGTGGCTGTGAAAAATGAAAAATTTGAGAGACTGAAATCCTTATACGAACTGATAATAATTCGGATGTCTTCTTTTAATTCTTCTAAGCTGACGAAATAACCGGTTCAAACGACACTATCATCAACAGGGAATTTTTCTGGATCCAGAGCATTAATATCCAGAACAAAATCATGACGACCAACGAGAATTGGTCTAACTAATACTGAATCAAAGACTTGATCTAAATCTGCATTATAAGAGTAATGATATTACATTAGAGGCCAAGGACCAAATGTGAAGAAGTTCAGAGTATATTGCGTAATTCAATACAATGTGTTAGTTATTACGCAATATACATTACTATTTAAGAGTGATCACTCTGTGTTAATATTAATAAAATCTTTAGATGGAACCAATTGTTGTAACTGGTGACCACGCCGAAAATGTTCACACAATGACGACTCGAGGAGAAGGGAAAAAGTCTGCAAGAGACGCGCTACCGAAACGTGCGCAAGAACTCTTGGATATGGAGATTAGAAGATACGACGGCAGATGTACCAAGGAAGCTGAAAAATGGATACAGGCAATTGATGATTGGATCGCTAGAAATGATTTGAAGAGGACCGAAGCATTCGATTTTCTCCTTTGTGATGAAGCGGCTACACTGTGGAAAAATTTCAAAACAGAAAAAACAACAGATAAAGCAGCTAAAGAATGGTTTTCCGAAACATTTACAATTAAATTGACTATTATAGACAAGATTAAAGAACTTGCTGCAATTAGACAAGAGGAAAATGAGAGATATGCAACCTTCGAAATCAGGGTATTGAAATTAGTGAGTGAAGTTATTAATTCAGGAATGAGGGTAGAGGAGATTGCCAATGAAATTATAACTGGACGCGTCAGAGACAGAAGATTAAAGGATGCTCTAACAATGAAACCATCGATGACAGCAGAAGAACGAAATCAACTGGCCAAAATTTACGAAAAAGTTGAATCAAAAGAAAAGACGGAAGAAATTATGGTAATAAAGAAGAGTAGTTACGCGGAAGCAACAAGGAGAAGAAATTCAGAAACTTTTACAAGAGAAACAAATGGAAGTAACACCAATGTATTAAGAAGCCAAGGAAATTACAGAAGAGAGAATTTACCAGATAATTCGTATAACAGAAATAACGAAATGAATCACACAGTCGAACGGAATGTGCAGAGAAGGACACCAACGGTTTCNCATGATGTGAGAAACTGAAAAAACACGAGGAACTCTATTGCATACATTTCGTCAATGGGGTTGTAAAGGAAGAAAATCGGAATGACAGAACAGAGAGAATGAGGTATGCGACGTCAGATGGAAGAGAATGGAGCAAGATGATGATAAATGATGTTGAGATTGAGATGTTGTGGGATTCTGGAGCTTCAATTACAGTGATGAATGAGGAAACATGGCATAAAATTGGCAGTCCACGTTTAAGCAGCAGTGAAATCGAAATATGTGGAGTTTTTCCAGGAACTCAAAAACCACAGGGATGTACAGAAGTAAATGTTTATTGGCACAATAAGATGAGGACTATCAAAATAATTGTTATTAAAAATATATTTCCAGGTTTTATTGGTGGGATAGATACTTTGAAAGCATTTGGAGTGCAGTTGAATGAAATTAACAATATCGAATCCGAAACAAAGATTAGCAATTATACTGATGACGAGAGAAGACAAAAAGCAAAAAAGGAATTGGGAAGAAATGAATTGCCAACAATTAACAAATTATTAGATGAATTCGGCTCAATATTTATGGCAGCCAGATTTGATTTAGGATTCACAAGAATCGTAGAGCACGAAATTAATACATCTGGGAATCCAACAATGCAATTTCCAAGACGACAACCGATGCATCTAGAACAGAAAATTGACGATATGATAAAAGAGTTAACAAAAGCTGGAGTTATAAGACGCTGTAAAAGTCCATGGAGCTCCCCATTGGTTGTGGTAGGAAAGAAAGACGGCTCAATAAGAATGTGCGTAGATTATCGAGAGTTGAATAAGATGACAGAAAGAGAATCTTTTCCTATGCCCAACATATCCCAATTACTCGACAACCTATCAGGATCTAAATTCTTTTCTTCTTTAGATCTTGGACAAGCATACTATCAGGTCGCATTAGCAGAAGAAGCACAAGAAAAAACGGCTTTTAGTTCCAAAGAAGGTCAATTTTGTTTCAATCGACTTCCATTTGGATTATCAACGGCTCCAGCAACATTTCAGCGATTAATGCACACGATGTTAGAGGGTATATTGTTTAATGGAGCAATTGTTTATTTAGACGATATTCTGGTATATGGCAAGGACCAGTCTGAACATGATGAGCGATTGCGAGAAGTTTTCAAAAGAATAAAAAAAACAGGACTAAGAATAAATCCGGAGAAGTGTGAAATTTACAAGACCAAATTAAAATTCCTTGGCCACACCATCAGTGAAGATGGAATACAGACAAATTCAGAGAAGATCAAGTCAATTACAGAAGCGACGAAACCACAGTGTGCTAAACAACTTCGATCTTTTCTAGGTTTGACAAATTACTATAGACGATTTGTCAAAGATTATGCCAAGATAGCAGCACCCCTACATGCAGCAGCGTCAAGTTGTAATAAAACAATCGAATGGTCAGAAAATTGTGAAAACAGTTTTAAACAACTTAAAGAAGCCTTAACACAAGCACCTATTCTTGATTTTCCTCGTATAGACCGTAAATTTATTTTGGATACTGATGCCAGTTTTGAAGCTATTGGAGCAGTCTTGAGTCAAATAAAAGAAGACGGTTCAGAAGTAGTTATCGCATACGGTTCAAGAAATCTGACGGCCCATGAAAAGGGATACTGCGTAACAAGGAAAGAGTTGTTGGCATTGCATGAATATGTTTTATATTTTAGACAGTATTTATACGGGAAAGAATTCGTGGCTCGAACAGATCACAAAGCTTTAGTATTTATGAACACGAATAAAAAAGCAATAAGTCCACAATTTCAGACATGGATGGCTAATCTATCGGAATACGATTTCCAATTGAAATACCGGAAAGGCGAAGAACATGCAAACGCAGATGGATTATCAAGGATCGAGGGTAGTTTATGTGCACAGTGTCAGACAGCACATGTACAACATAAACAAGAAAGGTCAAGAGTAAGATATATCAATTTGATACAAAAAACACAGACAATGTTAGAAATTATGGAAGAACAGAAGAAAGATAAATTGTTCCAGGAAGTGAAGGAAATTCTTAAGAATCAGATAGATTTTCGGAAGGAATCGTTTCTAAATAGTTTTTTATTCAGATATAAGATCGATTAAAGATATCGGATGATATGCTTGTATTGGAATCAGACAAAATAGATCTAGTGATAATCCCAAAAAGCTATCAATCTAAACTAGTGATTAAAATACATGAAGATTTATGTCACGTTGGAATTAAGAAACTGTTTCATTATTTGGAAGGGATTTTTTTCTGGCCGAAAATGCAAGAAACTGTCAAAGAGATAGTAAAACGATGTGTCACATGTGCAAGAAGGAAAATATACCAAGGGAGGACAAAGGAAATTTTAATTCCACACGAAAGTTCTGAATTTCTAGAACAGATTGTGATGGATGTTGCTTTCATGGAGAGAACTTCAACCGGCAAAAAGTATGTTATCGTAATTATTGATAGGTTTAGCAAATTAGTAAGTCTAACGGCTACAGCAAACCAAGATGAAAAAACTATTTTGAAGACGCTAATGAACAATTGGATTTACAAATATGGTAAACCTCAAAGTATATTGACAGACAGAGGGCGAAATTTTGAAAGCAAATATTTTAAGGAAAAATTAGAACAACTTGGAATAAAGCAAGAATTCGCCTCGCCATATCAACATCAGTCGAATGGCTTAGTGGAAAGAGCTATCAGAACAATGAGAGATTTACTTGTGACTACGATGAAAGGGGGCTGTGCTGAAAAACAGTGGCACGAACTGCTGCCTCGAATTGAATTCAGTATAAATGCAACTTATCAAAGTTCTACAAAATATTCACCATTTGAGATAGTATATGGACGGAAAATAACGTTACACGCTAATTCTAGACTCAAACATCAAGTACACGATATTTCGGAAGAAGCACAAAAGAATAACAAGCAAGCTGCGCGGAAGATGAAAACATTCGAAAAAGACAAAAGAATTAAACGACATTTTGAAGTGGGGGAGGAGGTACTAGTAAGACGAGAACCACATAGAAGAAACAAAAATGATATTCAATATGATGGTCCATATAAAATTCTTAGATTTGTTTCAGATCATCAAGTTGAATTGCAATATCCAGATACGACGCGGCACCGACGAATCGAATGGTTAAAGAGATGGCATCAATCTTATGAAGGGGAGAGTAATGATATTACATTAGAGGCCAAGGACCAAATGTGAAGAAGTTCAGAGTATATTGCGTAATTCAATACAATGTGTTAGTTATTACGCAATATACATTACTATTTAAGAGTGATCACTCTGTGTTAATATTAATAAAATCTTTAGATGGAACCAATTGTTGTAACTATAAGCACTGCTGACGTAATTAACTTCCATTCCACATCTTCCAAGCTTTCAAGACTCTCGAAAGTTACTTTAAATTTGGGTTTGGAAGAGAATTTGGCTGGATTTTTCAGAACTTCAAACTCGACAATACCAATTTTGACCATTGTTTTTAACATTCAAAATTAATTAAAATATAATATATCCAAAATAACGAATTAACTGGAAGACTGGAAGAATTTCCAAAAGTTTTATTTTTCAGCCAAAATCATAAATTCAAAACTTTTACAAATATCAAATTACAAGTAAAATGAATACAATTGAAGTTACTAACACTTTTTTATTTTAAGTAAATTATTTTTCTTTTAACAATTTTTTAATTTAATTAAAAATTCCTTTACATAAAATATAAAAAATTTTTCATCACAAAATATAAGTTTTTCAACAAAATATACAACTATCATAAATTTTTCAGGTTCCATTGCTATCACCACAACAAATGGAAACCAGGCGATGCAAACCGGTCAAAACCTCCAAAACATTTATCTATTGGTGTATTAAATATTGATGTAGGTAATTTAGATGCTAACAATTTAATTAGGCGATAAGTTGTTGAAGGAAACGCAGTGGCGTAGCCCGGAATTTATGAAGGGGAGGGGTTAGAGTTGAGAAATATTTATCAATATTATGGTCAATATTTTCAAGCGTAGACGAATGAGGGTGCCGAAGGCGCGAAGCTCCTCATGATATAGGTTTCTGATACTATCAGACTAATAGATTAAAATGGTTTAAATTGTCAAAAAAATTAATATTAAATGTTGTTATTTTTATGACAAATGGAAAATGAAGATTCCATTAAAATTAAAAAGTTCAAATTTATTATAGACTTTCAACTTTCAAGTGAACAACAGTCAATAGTGACAGTCCAAAGAAGAGAAAGAAATTATAATCCTAATAATTACTATCGTCTATTGTCATTTTATTTTAAGCTTCATCACCCAACAACAATTTAGGCTATAATGCAAAGTTCAAACGCCTATTCTGTTTGATAACTCATTGATTACTTCATCTGATGATGGGGTATGTTCTCGATGAATATTCAAAAGGTTCAGTCCATTGAGTCGTGTTTCGCTGTTTCGTAGATACGTTTTAAAACGTCGGAGAGTTGAAAATAAACGCTCACTGGTGCACGTGGATACGGGAAGTGTGGCTAAGATTTGCAGAAGCTTTCTGACATTTGGTTGCAATGTAGCATTACAGATAGCTAGATGTCACAGTATTACATTTACAATGAATGAAATAAAGGGATAAAGTGTCTTTTGTTTTTTTCTTATTTAGGTGGATCATCTTTTAGGCACTTGACGTCGACAAATATTTGTACATAAATAAACCCTTAATCCCCCATTTGGCTACGCCACCGAGGAAATGTTAATTGTAAATATATTTTTGCTTTTTGATTTACATAAAAATTAATTTAGATGAATTAGATATGGATGTGAAATATTAAACTAAGGAGTAACAACTTATTCAAATGGAATAAATTATGATGATGGAAGAACCTATGATAAATAAAAAAAGAAATTAATTTCTTTAGGTAATTATTTAAAATTAACAAGGGGAGCTAAAGACTATTTAGTAAAGCCGTAGTGTACCGACCTTTAAAAGTGGCTGCACGCTACAAGTTGGCTTTGTATTTGTTTAGACGCATTTTTGAAAATTTAAAGTATAGAGTTCTTTCTCAATATTACGGAAATCACGAAATGCAAAGAAAATTTAATATTGTAATAACTGAAAGAAAATATTTAGACCTATTTCGAAAACAACTTTTCGAAAAACATAGACTGATATTAATTTTCAGACCATTTGGGGATTTATTTTATTGTACTTTGTGATTTCATTAATTAATTTTTGTTGTACCCTTTAAATAACAATAGAAAAATTTCATCTATTGACCATTTTTAATATATGGTATGCAAACGTTATGAAATATATAAAAGAAGGAAAATGATCCATTTATAATACATAGAAACTACTAGCAGTAGTAGTAGTAGCTGTCGCTGTCGTGGTCGTTGTCGTAGTCGTTGTCGTAGTCGTGGTCGTGATCGTGATCGTGATCGTGGTTGTATTTTAGCATTGGTCGTACTCGGTTGTATCAATAGTACTGGATGTTTACATAGACTAGTGTTGTTGTATGAATAGTACTGGATCCTCACATAGAGTAGTCAACAGTACTGGACTCTCACATAATAGTAGTCGATGTGTGTGTGTGTGTTGTTGTATGATTAGTACTGGATCCTCACATAGAGTAGTCAATAGTACTGGATCCTTATATAGAGTAGTCGAGGTGTGTGCGTGTTGTACTATACAGTAATCATTAGTACTGGACTCTCACATAATAGTAGTCGATGTGTGTATGTGTGTGTTGTTGTATGAATAGTAATGGACTAGATGTGTGTGTTATTACAGTTAGGAACCAGTGAGCACTAAGTATGACGACACAGTTACCATGGTCAGTATATTGAGTCATCAATAAGTGGGCAGTTAGTAACAATGTGTGTATGACGTAATGGACACGTGACTGGTCAGTTAGTAAAATTGTGTATATTACGTAAAGGTCACACGTGAGGTCAGTTAGCAACTACATTTATATTATGTAATAGCCACGCTATTGGTCAGTTAGCATCAGTGTGTATTACGTAATCGGTCATTATTACGTAATCGCAACACCCCCCCCCCTTGTATCTGACGGGCTCACATCCTTCTACTACTATTGAAAATTAATATCCTAAAAATAATAATAATAATAATAATAATAATAATAATAATAATAATAATAATAATATAAAGTGATGATTTCTTGGTAGCAGCATTTATTATTTTAAACAATAACATTTTATTTTTATTATTATTATTATTATTATTATTATTATTATTATTATTATTATTATTATCATTATTATTATTATTGTTTTAAATAATAATAATAATAATAATAATAATAATAATAATAATAATAATAATAATAATAATAATAATAATAATAATAATAATAATAATAATATCAAAAGAATAATTAAAAAAAAATAATTAAAAAATCTTCTGTATAATAAGTATCAAATAAAATATTCGTTTGAAAAAAATTGCTAGTAAATTTAATTAAATTCAAAAGCTACAACAGTGAATATCATAATTTTATTTCGTTGAATTGGAATTAAGAAAGCAACTAATTAGGACAAATTATAGATCTTTGTCTGAAAGATTCATGCCAGTGAATTCATCCCGACTACCGAAGCAATTATCTTATAATGGGATATGGGAAATTAATACAGTGAAGTTAATTATGGAAATTAATGAATAAGTTTACTGGTTCGAAAAATCTATTTTAATGTAACAGCAAGAAAAGCAGAATTTCAATTTTAAATTATTTTTAACTGTTTACATGTTTCTGATTAAAAGGGGGAAACTCACCGATGAAGTCATTCGAATCACAATGCAAATGTCTAATGGAATCGAACAATAATAAAATATTGAAGTTACAATGTTTAGTAAAGATTTAGGGCTGTTTATTGCAACTGCATTAATTATCTAAAAGAAATCGTTTACTTAGTCTGGAACAACAGGAAATTTCAAGTTCAGCAAAAGTAAAAAATTTACAAAAGTTAATTCTTTCACTGACAGATTTTGAAAATTTTGCACAGTATTAAAAATTATTTCTTTTAAAACTATTATTTATTTTTCTAAATAAAATTTTTTAAAAACACATTTGTTTAACGTTACACGCCATGAATTTTTCTGTTATGAATTTTTTGTTTTATGTATTGTCAAAAATTAAATTAATAAACATTTATCGCTATTATGGGGAAAACTTCCAATAATTTTATATTATTATAGTGTATTACTATTGTGTTGTTAAAAAATATGTTTGTTTATGTATGCGGGTAGTAAGAGATTCTGTTAGAACCCAGCAGAGTAACCTTTAAAAAATGTTTTGGGACAGCTGGGGTGTTTGTATAGTGTGGGGTACAGATCGAATGATAAAATAATAATAAAATAATAAACTGATATTTACAATTTTATTGATCAAAAATTAAAGTACTTTATGATATCGAGTCGATATTATCGACAAGGGATATTATTTCGTTTTATCCTATAAGATGGACACTGTCAGTATTTGGGAAAGCAATTACCCTAGAAATACCGTTGGATATAGCGCTGATCCTGATAAAATCTGTTATCAATTATGATAGATGGTTTAATATAGAATATCAATTGTCAATTTTTGTACGATTTAAAATAACTTGAACAACACTGAAATTAAACTATTTCTCCTTTAACTCGTGATTATGAGATAGATTAAACTATTTCTTCTTTAACTTTTGATCATGGGATTCCACCGACTCTATACTGAGATAGTAAAATTTTTTATTTTGTTTATTTTGTTTTCTATTGGTTGTGTTCCTTTGTCGTTTAGAGTGTGACCAAGGAAGATTATTTCCATTTTCATGAATTCTCATTTTTGTGTGTTAATTTTCAATTTTGCTTTGTTCAGCGTTTCGAAGACTTTTTCCACGTCTTTCAGATATGTTTCTTTGTTTGGGCTTGTTATTAGGATGTCGTCGAGATAAGCAATTGTGTTTTTGTTATTTTTCATTGTTTGATCCATGAATCGTTGGAAATTTGCTGTGGCCTTTCGTAAACCGAAAAGCATTCGGTTGTATTTGAACATTCCTATCGGTGTTGTTATTGCTGTCTCTTTAACGTCTTCTTTTCTGATTGGAATCTGATGGTATGCTTTCTGCAAATCTAGTTTTGAAAAGTATTTTGCGCCGTTTATTCCGTTTATTATGTCTTTTATTATAGGTAATGGGTAGATGTCTGCTCTGTTATTTTGTTCAGTAATCTGTAATCGCCACAAGCTCTCCATTCACCATTTAGCATCAGGGCTGAAGACCATTTTGAGTTTGAATGTTTGACAATGTTGTTTTCCAGCAGTTTATTGAAAATGTTTTTTGTGTTTTCTATTTTTTTTGGATCTAGTGGTCTTACTTTTGTATGTACACCTAATTCTGTTTTTACACCATAGATACGTTCCTAAAAAATTCGTGTAAAAAAAGATATTGGCTGAATGGAAAAATAGTAGTTTGATTCCATACCTAAAAAAGCAACAAAAGTATAATAATAAATATAAAAAAATCATTGTTAGAGTTCACAAAAGAATTTATTTTTCGTACATACACATTTTAATTCATTAAATATATTATATAAAAAAGAAATTATGATTTGGAAAAAAGAAAATAATATCAGAAATTCATTAATATAAACATAGCATAAATAACGCAAAAAAGATTATTAAAAATAACGAAAAAACACCAAATAAATAAACAAACTTGTTCGGTTTTCAGTTAATTTAAGTTGGTAACCTCTGACTCCTCGTGTCCTTTTAATCAAAACAATAAACTACTCAACGTATATTTGAATCACAAAAATATATACTTTTCTCACATATTACCCTTGTGTATGTTGACATATTTAATTATTTAATCTTTTGTTTTGTACATATTTACTTTTTCGGACAAATTTATCTATTTTGTGGTGTAGACATATTTATTTGATCTTTTATTTTGTACATATTTTATTTTATCAAAAAATATAAAATCTTACACATGGGGATTTTAATATGATATAATATACAATAATAAAAATTAATTTTTTTCATAAGTAACGACGGAAATAATATCCTGGTTAGGCAAAAATTAAAACATCAACCATTTAATAATAAAATATTATTCTGCTAAGCAATATTAAAAGTTAATAATTAATCAATCTCTATCAATCTAAAAGAATAAATTAGAAAAATTAATAAATTTTAAATCACGTCAACAATGGTGAAAAATTATATATATATATATATATATATATATATATATATATATATATATATATATATATATATATATATATATATATATATATATATATATATATATATATATATATATATATACAGTGGTGATATTCAGCCGGTACGGGGCGGTACGCTCGTACCGGTTGTTAACATTTTTAAAATTTTCCGTACCGGTTGTTGTATATTAAAAAAAAAGTATGTTTTTAAGTAAAAGTATTGATAAAAACATTCTAAATTACTAAAAAAAATATAAATATTTACCTGCCATTATCGATCAAATACAAAAAATCTTACAATAAAATAAAAATTTTGGATTTAAAATTTTTTTCGGTTTTAGTAAAAAAAATCTACTTAAAACTGTCTAATTTGAATTTTAGTACTTTTAATTTCCACTACAATCCAAGAGATGGCATTGAATTATAGAACAAAATTTATGGAATTGAAAAATTCCTACTGAGCATGTGTAAAGTTGCATTTTAATAGGTGGTTTCACCGCGTAACCACTAAGCTTGAAAGGGTTAACGGAAAATTCTGTAAAAAAAAATATTTTTCTTTTAATAAAAAGGGAATTTCCCTTTTTGAATACATTTTTATTTTGATATATTTACTCTAAATAAAAAGTTTAGTAGTATAATATATTTTTTATGGTGAATGGTTATCCCTTACTTTTAATCTCTATTAAATTCAGTTTTAACGTGCAAGTATGAAGATTTTAAATTGATTTAAATTTCTAATTAATTATTAATTAATTATTAAATATTTTCTTTGTTTCAACCTAAGAATGAAAAGGCAAGGCAATTTGGATGACTTTTTTAGCAAATCTATAAAAATAACCAAAAACCCTGAACAGCAAGCTGAGAATATTACTAATTCTAATCAAACAAAACAGGTAAAAGAAAAAAATGATACTTCTGAAGTTCAACACCAATCGGAAAAAGCTGGAACGTCTCGTGATGCTGCGTTATTACATTTTTGGAATGATAAACAACTAAATTATATTAAAACTAAATACGAGTGGCTTATTGTTGTTAGCGATGAAAATGTGGGATGTCAGTGGTGTTCGAAAGTAGAATCGTTAAATTTAGAAACTGCTAAACATTTACACATTTCTGTGGATTGGAAATCATGCTCTGTCAAAGCTCATGGCTCGAACAAAGAAAATTTACAATCATCAATGAGAAAAAAATTGAAGGAACACAATGAATCAGCTTCACATAAAAAAGCTGGGGAAATAATAAAAATTGGTGAAACAAATATAATTTCCAAATCTTTCGATGTGGCTAATGAAAAGTATTTAAACAGCACAGTAAACATTTTTAATACTATCTATTTCATAATTAAAAACAATTACCCATTCAGTGATTTTAAAAAATTAATTGATTTACAGAAAAAAAATAATGTAGATTTTGGATTTTCATTACATTCCAGATTTATAGTTCCACTTGTCGCAAAGCTTATATCTACAGAAATAAGAAGAATTAGTTTTGGAAAACTGATAAATACAGGTTGTAAAATTTCAATTATTATTGATGAAGCCTCAACTGTTTCACACAAAAGCGTTTAGTAGTTTATTTGAAATCTGAAATTCAAGATTCCGATGATAGTGTAACAGTTTTTATTGATCTTGTCGAATTAGATGGAACAACATCAGAAATAATTTTTAAAACCTTAATATCAGTTCTTGAAAAACATGGTTTTAATGAAAAATATTTACATGAAAATCTTATTGGATTTTGCTCAGACGGTGCTAGTGTAATGTTAGGAAAAAAGGCTGGAGTTTCTGCAAGAATTTTAGAACATTTTCCAGGTATTAGCATCTGTCACTGTTTAGCTCATCGTATTCAGTTAACTCTAGATGATGTTATCAAAGAAGTAAATGAAGTAAATAACTTTAGATATTTTCTCGATAAACTTTATTCGTATTATCATACTTCAAATAAACATCAACGAGAATTAAATAATGTTTCTAAAGAACTTGGCACTGAAGTACACAAAATAGGTAGAATATTTGGTCCTCGATGGGCAGCCTGTAGCGCTAGGACCGCCAAAGCAGTTTGGAAATCATATCAGGCCTTATATATTCACTTTAGTCAAAATAAAGAAATTGGAATAATGTCATATTTCAAAAATGAAATCTTTTTAAAAGATTTAGGTTTAATAAACGACATATTAGAAGAAATTTCTGTACTGTCTACAGCTTTACAAGAAAGAGATATTTCATTAATTAGAGCTGATAGATTGATAAGGCGAACGATTAATCTATTCCAACATTTAAAATTAAATAAAGGAACATATGAAAAAGAAGCAGATGATATTATTAAAACGAAAAAATACAATATTCCATTTGAAATTAATAGAAAAAAAACATCAATTGTTGTTTCGAGAGATAAATTTTTTGATTGTTTAGAAAAACATATGAAAACGCGTTTGCTATTAGACGATAAAAATGAAAACTATAATAATCTCTTAAATTGCTTTAATTTATTAAATCCAGAAACATGGCCGGGTGATATTTTTGAAGCACCATGGATTGAAGGTGAAAATAGGTTAGAGCAGTTAAATAAAATAATCAAATACATCATTCCAGTAAATGATTTCGAGATTTTGTTGATGTGCGAGATAGAGAATCTAAAAATATTAATACTATTTTGAGAGCAAAAAGAATTTTAAATGTAATTGCTGTTAATTCCGCAGAAGCTGAAAGAGGACTCAGCACAATGAACAATATCATTTATGATAAGAGAAATTCGTTGTTAATTGAAACAACAAGTCATTTAATGACAATAAATTTAATGGGAAAATCGATTGAGGATTTTGATGCAACACCATATGTTAAATTATGGTTGCGAGAAGGGCATCATATGGCAAGTGACAAACGTGTCAAAGCAGCCGCACCTAATTTGCCGTCCCAAAACCAAAATTTAATTTGGAAATTATTTAATTAATTTTATATACTATTTTTTATACTATTATATATAATATATGTATTTCTTATGTAAATATGTAAATAAATAACTATTATGAAGTAAATATAATCTACAATAGATTTTTTTCCATGCGTGCCGGTTGTTAAAAAATTCGAATATCACCACTGTATATATATATATATATATATATATATATATATATATATATATATATATATATATATATATATATATATATATATATATATATATATATATATATATATATATATATATATATATATATATATATATATATATATATATATATATATAGGTAGCGTAAAAATGAGAATTTTGCACTTAAATTAAGTCGTATCTTAATCAATAAACTTTGGAAGGAAATTAAACACCTGCCATTTTATTTTTTCAATCTATGAACTTTTAATTCTAGTTACTCATTGGGATATACACTGGATATGATTAATCATTAGCGATATGGTTTCAAATAAGAAAGTAAACCCTCTCTAAATCGAAAATTTTGGTTATAAATTATATAACGAAAAGCACCAAATCAAATATACATATGTATATATATATATATATATATATATATATATATATATATATATATATATATATATATATATATATATATATATATATATATATATATATATACTACAATTTATTTCGACAGAATCACTGACATCTTCAGGTAGAGTTGAAAATCAAACTAAATCAATATAAATTGCTCTTTTTAAACAAACTAATTAACTAATTCATTAATTTTTTAAATTAATTTCGCTAAAAATTCATAAAATTCTGTTTATTCAATTCAAGCTTTAAAAATTATAAAAGTTTTAAAATTTTAAAACTTTTAAAACTCACAAAAGTTGGAATCAAACAACATTTTAATAAATTTTTCACAAAATTGTGTTTACTAAAATTAACCAATTCCTTCAGTCGATAGTGATCAGGAACTTGAAAACGGAGATGACGGACAGTCATTCCAATGTATGTGGCATTGCACCCATGACATATATATTCAAAACCAAAAACCATCTAAGCAAGATGACAGTGATTCTGTCAAAATATATTGTAGTAAAATATATATATATATATATATTGTTTGGTGATTGTTATAATAAATTTGAAAGTTACACTTTGTTTTTTCCGATACTCAATAGAAGCCCTTTGGAATTGACGAAGAGATGTAGAAAATTAATGAAAGAAAAATTATCAATGATTGGATTGGATATGTTGTGAATATATGTTGTATATATAAATTGTGAAATTTGTCTATTTCTGTCCTTGCTTAAATGATGTTCAGATCTTGGTTTTGAATATTTATGTCATGGGTACAATTTCACATACATTGGAATGACTGCCAGTCATCTCCGTTCTCAAGTTCTGGATAACTGTAGACTGAGGGAATTGATTTATATCAGCAAGCACAGTTTTGTGTTTAGGTTTACATTTTGACGTTGGAAGGTGGTATCTAATTCCTGTTTTTTTAACTTCGTGTTTATTAGTGAATTTCAATTCTTACTTAGATGGTGTTCGGATCTTGGTTATGAATATTTATGTCATGGGTGCAATGCCACATACATTGGAATGACTGTCAGTAGAGAGAAGTGTGCTCCATGACTCATCGTTTTTTGTCATTTTTTTGCACTACCCCCCCCGATGACTCAGCGCAAAACAAAGACATATGACTCATCGATGACTCATCCATAGGAACAGCGGTAACTGGGTCAAGGTTATATGACTCATCCATAGCAACCGTGGTAACCACGGTAACTAGGTCAAGGTCATTCTATTTTAGTAACTAGGTCAAGGTCATTCTATTTTTAGTAACAATGTCACGTGACGTCATCGATGACTCATCAAGGTCATTCTATTTTTAGTAACTAGGTCAAGGTCATTCTATTTTTAGTAACAAGGTCATATGACTCATCATTTTTGGAACAAAGCCAACTGACTCATTATTAAAGTATGTATGATTCATCATTTTTTAAACAAAGACATATTTAATATTTAAATAAATACATTTAAACAAATATTTAAATAAATACATTTAAACAAAAATTTAAATAAATACATTTAAACAAATATTTAAATAAATACATTTAAACAAATATTTAAACAAAGACATTTAATCAAATATTTAAGTACATTTAAACAAAGACATATAGACAAAGACTCATCGATGACTCATAGTTTAGATAGGGGGTTTCTTTTTTTTTGCATACTCCCCCCCCTTGTATGACTCATCGAATACTTTTTTGAACAAAGACCAATCATTTATTTTTAAAAGAAAGACTCATCACACGACTCTAATTTTTAGAAGACTTCTTTTTTGGTAAACCAAAATTTATTGTATGTCGCTACAGAATAATAATAATAATAACAGTAATAATAATAATAATAATAATAATAATAATAATAATAATAATAATAATAATAATAATAATAATATTAATAATAATAATAATAAAAACATACCCATTTCTTCATAAAAAAGTTTGTTTTCATAAAATTTATTTTATAAATCATATAATTTGTTTTCATAAAAAAAAAAAATAAAAATTAATCATAAAAAAATTTCATTATAAAAAAATTTAAATCATAAAAAAATAATAATTACCTCATTTGAAAAAGATGTACAAAGTATCGATAACATCTAACCAATCAGAATTGGATATTATCGATGCTTTGTTCTCTGAATATGACTCATCGATGAGTCATTGTTACTAACTGAGTAATTTCTACTCACATAAAGACATGCAATACAAGTGCATGAAATGTCTTTATGTAAGTAATAATAATAATAATAATAATAATAATAATAATAATAATAATAATAATAATAATAATATTTATGACAATACTAGTAATAATAATAATTAAATTAATAATATTTATGCCAATAATAATAATAATATATCAGACAAAAGATAATTTAAATCAATACATTTATTAAACAATGAAATAATTTAAAATTAACAATGGCCATTTAAATATTGATGTACTCATATTTGCTGCCATCTTGTTTGAAATTGGTAACGTTGAATTGGTTTTCAAATTTTCTATCGATTCTTTTATTGTTCGAATTTCGAATATTATTAAATCAATCTTTCTTAACAAATGTTCATGTTTCTTATCAATAATTTTCATATTCTTTTTATTTTCAACAATTGAGTTATTGAAAACCTCAATATGATCAATCAATTTAAATTTTATATTTTGTATATATTCAAAAGATAGGTCATAGCTGTTTTCTAAATTCTCCAATCTTTGGGATATTCTTTTTCCTGGATGCTTTGCCCATTTTGGTTTGTCAAGAATATATAAAATATCCATCAACTTGGCGGTATTTGGACAAATACATATTGATTTATTAAAAGACTCCACCGTTATTGTCGTATTGTGTGAGCACACACTCCTTATAATAATTAGCAATAGAAATATAGTTTTCATGTTGTATCAAATCTATTATGTTTTACATTTATAGTCTATCAACCAATCAGAATCATATTACACACACAGTAGTATAAATAAGACAGTATATTAAAAATTATTGTAAAAAATGTCTAAATTTATTGAAAACGTTCTAAATGGACTAGTCACAGCGAATATAGTCGACAGCCTCAATTTCCTGGTCAATCGGACCGAACAAATTATTGAAGGCAACCATATCGACTACCAGAGAATGCTTGATATGGATTGTCTTGAATCAAAGAAGAATTATTTTAACAATATATTTCAATGTCTCTGCGATGAAGACATGAAATGGACAAGAATTATTGTAGGGTTCACCTACATGAAGATAATCATTGCGAAATGCCAACATGACTCAGAACATTATTATCAGTGGTCTTTAGAAGTAAATTTATTATTATTATTATTATTATTATTATTATTATTTTTTTTTTTTTAGATAATCAAATCCAAGTTTAGTCCATGGATAGAAGATAATGGCGGATGGGATATACTCAATCAACTCGCCCGCAATGCTAAAGAAACTGATGAAATCAAAAGAAAAATGAAAAACTATATTAAACTCACAACAGGAGTTGTTTTATTGTATATGTTATTTAAATATTTAAATAAATATTAATTTTTGTTATTTTTCTTATGTATAAAAAACAAAATTTAAAATTTAACATTTATTAACACATTCACAATAGTCATCTCCACATTTCATAATATTATCAACTACATGATCTATACAATCGTTAGGTTGTTCTTGATTGTTTTCTCCATCAATTTCTTGGATGTTTTCTCCATCAATTTCTTGGATGTTTTCACTAATTTCTTGGGTGTTTTCACTAATTTCTTGGGTGTTTTCTCCATCATTTTCTCCATCAATTTCTACATCAGTTTCTTGACTCACTTCACTTTCATCAAATCCTGAATCTTGACTTTCAACTATCCAGCCTATATTTAATGCATTTGCAACAGATAATATATCCTCAACATTTACACCAGCTATTTCTGCCAATTTTTCCAACAAAAAGTTGATTACAATTTCTAAATAATAAATAATTCGGTAAGTTATTAATCAAAATTAACCTTTTTCTGTAGTCATTTTTATTAACACTTTTAAACTATAATGTAAGTTTGTTTATAGAATGTCTTTGTTAAATTTGCATTACTGTTGCATTAATATTAATAAAATAAATAAGATTAAATACATTAAATACATTTATTAAAATACATTATATACATTTATTAAATACATGAAAATAGTTGTGAAAGCCTAGCAGACATAATTTTCCAAATTGGAGAATACACATCATTATTATCGACTTTATATCCTTGGATTGCAATTGTTATATACCAATTTTCGTTTTCTTTGAAACTGATTTCATCAAAGGCATCATAAAATTTTGCATATCGGTTGTTGAACCATGCATTTTGATTACATGATAGATTTGAATTCAACCGTTTGAAAACATCATCTATGGTTTTAACATCTACCATTGAAAGCGTGCCGGATAAGAATTGAAATTGAGTTGGAATTAACTTGACCGGTGCAACCAATTTCATATTGATTTCTTCTTTTAAAAAATACATTTTGTAGTTGTGGAACATTTGAACAGGCTGAACAAGTTCATCTTTCGGTTTTTCAGTGCTTTTCTTGACCATCGTGAATTATGATTAAAATGAAATGGTACAGGGTTTTTATACCTTCAAAATAAATGGAACAACCAATCAGATTAAAGTTTAAATTACATCAATGTTGCACATGCTTTGCATTTGTATTGCACATGTCTTTGTTTAAATTGCATCAATGTTGCACATGGTTTGCATTAATGTGTCTTTGTTTAAATTGCATTAATGTTGCACATGTATGATTATTATTATTATTATTATCATTATTATTATTATTATTATTATTGTTATTATTATTATTATTATTTTTGGTCATCAATATATAAAAAAAAAAAAAACAAAATACATAAAAAATATTTATTAATTTAAATCAACAATCCTAGAATAGTAATATCTTCTAAGTGTTTTTACTAAATTCCATTCTACATATCGCTGATAACGATCAGCACAACAACTGCATCCAATGATACATGGATATTCTGGTTCCATTTCTTTCTGCATTCTGTCGATCTTGATATCCCATTGGAATTGATTTAATATATCGAACATCCAGATTCTTGTTGCATTGTATACCAAATCTGGTATAATCTCTGGATCCCTGTCCTTCAGAATTTCATTCAATTGAGGATAGAAATACTTGAGGCAATTTAACATCACTTTGGAATATTCATCTATAAAATATATAAAAAATATATATAAATTAAAAATTTACCGTAATTATCGATCTCAGACATTGATTTTGCCGCGCTAGTATACATTATTAATGCCATCTAAACAATAAACAGTTAATATTATTATTATTAACCAATTAGAAATTAACCAATTAGAAATCGACCAATGAATTTAACTCATTCCGAACATTGTTAACAAATTCCCTATAGTCTAAATTTCTCAACCCAAGCATGACAACCTTTCCACTTGAAAACACATTGACACATATAGGGTTATATTTTAATAGTCTTAATGCCGGAAACAATTCCGGTTCAAACATACAATCACATTTTCTCGATATTTTGTATAAATTGATAGTATGTCCCATATCCATAGTAACGGTAATTGATTGAATTTTAATATTATTGATTCGATATTGTAATTTATTAATATCCAATGGTTCCTTACATCCCATAATTCTGCATTTGCCAGTCTTGAAAAATATTATCGGATATTTCCCGCTTCTATCGACAATTTGCTGTGGTTTTCCTGGTGGGAACCTCATTTTTGAAACATCAAAATTTCCTCGATAATTTATATTTGCAAGCATAATTAAATCATTTATGAAATTTTACTCTTTA
This sequence comes from Schmidtea polychroa, assembly GCA_959609185.1. Classification (NCBI taxonomy): domain Eukaryota; kingdom Metazoa; phylum Platyhelminthes; order Tricladida; family Dugesiidae; genus Schmidtea; species Schmidtea polychroa. The sequence continues at coordinate 21,378 of CAUHTR010006114.1, forward strand.
TATACAACTTTAGCAAGAGTTCATTAAAATCATCTAATATAAACAATAACTAGATATTTTAAAATTAAAAATAAAAAATGCAATTAAGAAATGATGCAGTATACCAAATCGTTGGCCCGAGTGGTAGCGGGAAAACATTGTTTGTTTGTAAATTATTACAATCAAAATTATTCAAGTCAAAATTTAATAAAATTTATTGGCATAGGGGAGCTGATGATGAAAGCGGAATGACACAAGATCAGTTTTGTAAAATCAAAATGACAATCATAAAAGGGTTCGATAAAAACTGGTCATCTAGATTACGACAGGGTGATGTGATTATTATTGATGATTTATATCAAGAAGCAAATAAAGAAAAGGATTTTAATAATTTGTTTACAAAAATTAGTAGACATAAAGGTGTCACTGTAATTTTTATCACTCAAAATCTTTTTCATCAAGGTGGATCTCACCGAA
>CAUHTR010006115.1:0-13887 GCA_959609185.1 Schmidtea polychroa
CACGTATTGCAATGCGGTCAAATTTCTTATGAAGGCCAGAACCTCGGCCATCTCGCTTCGGGACAGCAGAGCCTGGACTGAGTGAATGCAATGCTTTCTGCACAACCGAGTCATTGTTCCCAGCAAAACCCAGAGTGGTAAGATAGAACAGTTTGCAAACTGAAACCTCTTCACCCTTATCGTTACGCATGAAGTAATGAAACGTATTAGAACGTTTTGATTCACCTGGTGTCGTTTTGCGATCAACAGAATGGCGCTTGACGCCAGAACAAATAAATAAACGTCTTTCAAACCAGGTTAAGCTCCAAAAATCTGCATTCAGCTTTATGCGCTGAGCCTCATCAATTTTCGAGCAACATTTACGCTTGCAATTATCAGAGCATGGCACACGAATGGCGTGGGTTTTCTACCATGTTCTCATGCTGTGCTTTCTTGCGCGATTTCGGAGACATCGTGTGACGTTTTCTCTTGCTCAGTCCGGTTTTTGGTAGAGGTTGAGCATGACCAGGAACACAAGATCCGGTTATTGGAGACATTCTGGTAACAGTATCAGTATTGTCAAAAATGGGTGCTTCGGCAGATTCTGGATTAACTGCAGCATCACCAGCCTCGGGAGTTTCAACGTTCATCAAATCTGACACTGCTATGTCGCAGTAGAAATCATACGATGCAGTGTCATCTGTCAATCAACAAATAAATTAGTTTGTCTTTAAGTAGGATATTAATTTATAATCACAGCAGTAAAATGCGCTAAAGATGATTATGCAGCGACTGTGATCTAACAGTACCAGTAAATTGTAAGCAATAAAACACTACGATGAAGTATTTAATACCTGCTGATGCCGGCACTTCGCAGTGGACTGCTGAGTGGATATCGCAAGATGGAGTGTCAACTGTGTCAGGTAGTTGAGTTTGTGACGTTGACGGTGCTGCCAAATTACGAACGTCGAAGTCGTCTGGTGTTTCAGCGCCTTCATGATTTTCCTGACGTTCAATGGTTGCCATGACCGATGTTGGCACATCGCAGCGCGCATCGCAAAACGGAATGTCAACCGTGTCAGGTAGTGGAGTTTGTGACGTTGACGGTGCTGCCAAATTACGAACCATGGCAAATTTTCGTGATTCTTTGCTCATTGCACAAGAGTCAAAGTTCAACCATCGGCGTACCTTGCTAGTAGAAGTTTCATTTTCTATGTTAGCCAAAATGTCTCTTGTGTTTTTTCTTCGTTTAGCATTCGATGTGGTGTCTTGTGGTCCAGCATTCTCTTTCATTTTTTTCAAGGCTAATTCAAGAATTATTGCTCCTCGCTTCATTTTCACTCTACAATATAACAATTATAGTAATTACGAATCTTCCATGCTACAACACAGGCGACCAGCATATTAATGTACAAGGTTTGGTACCAGATATTGCTGAATTAATATCTTAGAATAGGTCAATCCGACAGGAAATAACGCACAGGCCAAAGTTCCGGTACGGCTACGCCGTGTCCGAATTTCTTTTACGGTTTCTGTAACGTACGTCACTATATCGATAGGCCTAATGAAATGTTCATCAACAGTGCATATAGGCCTACTTCAAACCAGCAAGTGGGAAAAATGAGGATTACACAATAAAATGTTTACCTATGAATATTCGTAAAGTTTATTATATACACAAAACCAAAGAGGAAATGCAATTCTGCGCATGCGCGTAAGCACCGTATCTGCAGCCACAATTTCCAATACCAACCAATCGAACCGTAACTGCTGTACGGTTTTATTGCTAAGCATACCACCGCCATGAGCAGATACGGTCGATGTAAGTAATCAAATTTCTAAGGCCTCGGACTAGATACGGTCTTATCGCTAAGCAGAATGAAGGTTAATTGCAACTGCATACAGTTGACGCCTCTAACTCGATTTTGTAGTTTTGTCAGTTACGGTCTATTTGATAAGGAGGGCAGTATAGAGACCAGTATCAGTTGGTTTTCTATAAATCTCTGTCTCATAGTGTTTCTCTTTGCGTTGTATTAACAAATCCAAGAAAGCAAGTGATGATTTTTTCTCCGTTTCACATGTGAATACAATGTTTTTATGTAGACTATTCATATAATGCAAAAACGGGTCAACATGCCTCTGATTTTCAAATATAAGAAATATATCATCCACATACCGTTTATAAACAGTGGGTTTCATACCTTGGAAAGATGCAATTTTCTTTTCTAAGCTTGTTAAAAAAATTGAAGCCATCGTTGGTGCTAAAGCAACACCATCTATTTGTTGATAACATTCATTATTGAAAAGAAAATTGATTTTTGAAGTTGCAAATACAAGAAGTTCACGAAATGCTGTTCTATCCAAAATATGATGTTCAGAAATATTTTCATTCCATAACAAGCAACATAATTCAATTGTTTCAACCAATGGTACATTAGTAAACAGACTACAAACATCAAACGAAACCATAATTTCATCGATACTTTGTCTATCATATTGTGCAATGCAGGAAACAAATTCAAAACTATTTTTACATTCAAATTCTGATCGTATCAATGGTTTCAATAATCCATCCAAAAATTTGGCTATTTTATACTGGGCAGTACCAATCATGGATAAAACAGGTCTCATAGGCACGCCATCTTTATGGATTTTTGGAAGCCCATACATTTTTGCTGGTTGTGATCCCATTGGGCGAATGGACTTAAACAACTCTTCATCAATTTGCTTATTTTTAATTAATTTATTCAGTATTTCTTTCAACAAATTCTCATCCTTAAGAAGAGGCTGTATTCCATTTTTTCGAGAAATCTCTATTTTCACAAACTGGGGAGCCCTGTTTCATCCATGATGAATTTATGCATTTGACCTTTTGTTGATTTGTTGATATATATTTATAAATTACTTATTATTCTACTTGTAATTATTAGTTATAGTATTGTTAGGTTCGATGGGTAAGTTTTCGAACTAACACAAAAACGTTTAATCTGACTCCAAATAATTTATACTGCGTGTAGGTAAATAGAATAACGAATATGATTTAAATATTTATTAAACAATAAATAATTTGTTACACAATTATTACACAATTAATCACGCTACTTTCTAAAGGACAGAAAACGGTTATACAAACCGCCCTAAAGAGTACTACTAAGAATCAAGGCTGGCTCTAAATGCGCCAACAGCCCGATATAGGTGAGCAGAAAAGAGATAAGGGAGTTTACCTAATTTTAACGCGATAGAGTCAACCCAGAGATTGGTTAACCCTTTTTCAAATAATATTCGTAACGAAACAACACAAAAAGATACGTGCTGACGTTACTGTTTCCCTTAAAATTAGTTTTATTTGACCGAATAAATTTTTATATATATATTTATATTTATTTAGATATGAACAGTAAAAACTAACTAATTTAATTTTTTCCTTATTTAAATTCCTCCCAGTAGATAGCCAAACCCACAAATGGGTTGTCGAAATGAATCCTAATAATTTCCTTCCTTTGATCTCTTCTAAATTACTCCAAAGAATTTTGGAGCTAAGTTACAATTTGACGTGATAATAAATTTCCAAGAGAATCTTGAATTCCTTTTCTTCCGATCAATAAAATGAATACTAAAACAGAAATTCATCCAATGAGAAATTGTTTCCTGATCTAATTTTAATTTTTTCTGATCTGTGATCCTTTTCTCTCTAGATTTTTTCTCTCTCCTCATCAATATAATTTGCTGATATTTATATAAATTTATTTATTGTAAATCTATTAATAGTAATTATTTAATTACTATTTTTATTATATATTTTTTAAAAAATTACTATTTTTGTTACGAATTTATTTTTAGTAATTATTTATTACTATTTATATTTTAATTCCAANTACTATTTATATTATAATTCTAATTTTAGTAATTAATTATTATTTAATTTCAAAACTTTTGATTCCGGTTCCTACTGAACCCCAACAGTATTTATTATTCCCAAATATAGTAATTATTTATTTACCTAATCTATTTATAGTAATTTATTCTAATTTTAGTAATTATTAATTAATTATACTTATTATTATAATTTATGTCCTAGCCTCTACATGGCTCCCAGTTCTCGCACGCCCAAGGCCCGTTATATTGGGAAATTGATCGATTGAAAAAAATCGTTTACTGCAAGGCCTTGGGGACTCGTTCTTGACAGTCAACACTATAATAATGACCAATAATTTCCTTCTCTGTCATCTCGTGAGCATGGGATTGAAAATAAATAAATAAAATTACTTGGGGGAAGATCGTCATGACAAACGGGATATAAGAACTCAGAAAAGAAAACGGAAGTAAAAAAAATGAGAAATGAGAAAGAGGAATGAAACAATAGAAATCAGATATTAAAGCAAAAACAAAGGTCAGCACTAATTAATTAGAACAAAAAGGGAAAAGAAATTTCGAAATCGGGAAAATAGAAAAACAACAATATTCTTATCTCGACAGGTTGTCAGAGATAAGGGAAACAAAACAAAAACAGGTCGAAGCTGCAGAAGAAAAAAATTAGAAAATATTGCTACAGCTGTCAAAGATAACTCGGTCGCAGGGAAAACTGGGAAATCATAGTTAGAGAAAAAAGGTGGAATTGAAGATAAGCTGAAGTGCCACAAATTGACGAGGTATAAAGAAGGTGGCACAATAGAAGAGGCGAAACTATAGAGAGGACAAGTTAGAAAATTAAGAGAACGTGGGAGAATTGTATTAGCGAACAGTTTGGAGAAACCATTGAGAAAACAATTTGGAAGAAAAATTTGAATAAAACTGAAGCAAAGAAACTAAAGAGAAAACATAAATAAAGAGAAGCAGCCAGAGTTATTTAGTTGGTAATAGACTAAAGTTAGGCGAGTTAAGCCAAGTCAAAAAGAGAAAACAACCAGTTAAAATTAACAATTATTACACTCCTCAGTTGTGAGAGATTCGTCAGATCAAGGTTATACGAGTGTGCTATTCTTCACCATAGTGTTGTAATAAGAACGGTATTATAGTAGGTTGTTGAGTTAATTGTATCATTGTGAAAATATTTGTGATATTCAATAAAGTTTCCAGTATAAATTGTTATTTGTGGGTCACGCTTGGAGTCAGAGTAAGAATTCTAATTTTATCACCCATAAATTCTTAATAATTTTATTGTACCCAACATATTTTGGTGAGCCCGGCGTGATCAAAAGTTGGTGAAAAGATTGTTGAAAAGAAAATTGTGAAAATAAAGTGTGATAAATTGAAATTATTAAAGTGATTTGGAAAAGGTAAATTATTTAATGTAATAATAATTTGAGATTTAAATTTTATGAAAATTGAGAAAATAATTTTTTAAAGTGAATCGATTTAATTTACGAAGCAAGAATAAAAAGGAACCTATAATGAGCAGTGAAGATTTACCAGTTTCAGTTGTAAAAGAAAATAATGATTTTGCCAGTTGTCAAAGATTGGCCGTAGAGCAATATGCTGGATATCCAGTTATTTTTGTTGATTTTATGAGTGATTACTATATGTATGCAATGGCTTATGGATGGTCTCAACTTGAGTAATAATTTTTTCAAAGAATAAGATAAAAATAACAACAAAATGCAACTAAAAAATAATGTTACTAAACTATTATTAAGAAATAAAAAGAAAAACCTTAATTAATTGTCCTGGTTTAGGATTTCACTGAAAGGGTAACTTTCGTCTGTAGTTAATCTGTAATTAATAGTTCTTTGACTGGATTTTAATCTGAAATTAATAGTTCTTTGACTGTATTTTAATCTGTAGTTAATAGTTTTTTGACTGGATTTTGATCTGTAATTAATAGTTCTTTGACTGGATTTTGATCTGTAATTAATAGTTATTCGAATGGATTTTAATCTGTAAGTAATAGTTCCTTGGCTGGATTTTAATCTGTAATTAATCGTTCCTTGGCTTGATTTTAATCAGTAGTTATTAACTCTGTAATTGATTTTTTTCGAATTTTTTTAATTTTTATCTATTTGTGTTTTTACTATATCGATAATTTACTATAGTGAATTATCACTATACAGTTTTTTAAACATTTTATTTCCCTAACACTTTGGGAAAGGATAGTAATAAAAAAAACCTAATTGATGTTTTGTTTTAACTCATAAAAACAATAAAAATGCAATCTACTACAGTCATCATACAAAATAATATTTCAATATCATCTATTTTTTATGCTTGTCCATTCGTCTACTGAAAGCGAAAATCGTTTTCCAATAGAAATTTTGGACTGTAATTGTTCAACAAGTTGTATTTTTATTTTTCGTAATAACTTTACCAATTCCATTGTGCCCGTTGAATTTTTTGGCAGCTTGTATCCTAGGTTATTTATACTTTGGCGAATGAAAAACGAATTTGTCTCGCCATAATAAGAGAAACCACCTAAAGCAATTAGTCTAGACACAATCTCTTCTAAAGTTTCACTTTGTAAATAACTCGATATTAATAATTTATTTTCCTTTAATCTAGAGGCAGAAGTACTAGGACCTGCATCATCATCAGCTGCATTTTTGATCAAAATTTTATGTACAAGTTTAAGGTGCGAAATAATTCCACTTGTTGAACCACCATCATATTTAATAGATCTTCTGTCATAAAAAACAAAATTGAGAGACTAACGGTAGTTTTTTATTTTAAATAAAAAAGAGTAGGCTAGTAGCACACACTTGTCATCGTCGCAGTGTTTTGGTTTACACATTTTATTTCTTTCTTCGTTCTTTTTTATTTTGCACAATAACCGCATTACCGGTAAACGGTAAAGGTTTTTACCGGTAGAGGAACTATAGTCTCAAGCAATCATGATTCAAAGATTACCCTTATATCTTAAAGGAGCAGCTAGAGAGGTTTTCCAACAAATCGACAAGAAAACAATCGGCAATGATTGGACCAAGTTAAAAGATGCATTGACTGCTAAACTTATTGGAGGAGGAGATATTAGGAGATTAATGCGTCAAAAATTTTATAATAGAGTTCAAAATCAAAATGAAACAGTGAGTAAATTTGCATATCATTTATCGACCTTTGCCAGCAAATCCTTTGAGGAAGACGCGAAACAATCAGGATTAACCCAACAGATGCAGGAGCTGATTCAAGACCAAGTTTTGTCAGGAGTAAATAAAGAGATAAAGACGGCACTGTGCTGTGTAGACTTCGACAATTTCGATGAACTAGTTAAAAAGGCTATGAAAATTGACTTGAATCTAAAGAGCACTAAAAATAAATATGAGGTATTTGTGATAATTCCAGTACAAAGAGAGAGATCAATAACTCCAACTCAAGACAATTGGGAATCAGGAAATAGATTCCAACGATCAAAAAGCCCATCATTCAAATGGAGAAACGATAATAATGGGAACAAAGCAAGCCAAAATTCACAAGGCAGTGAGAGAGCAAAAGTAATTCAATGTAATGGTTTCATAAGTGTTGATTTAAAAATAATCCTGAAAGAGCATCCAGGAGATTGAGTCCAGAATGGCAAAGAGATTATAGAGGAAAAAATTTTCGGAAATCAATTCCTAATGTTAAGTCAAATTTTAAGGAAGTACAATGTTACGCTGTGGTAGAAAAGGACATGTTTCTGGAAATTGTTTTTCAAGATCAAGATCACCATCGATTTCACCATCACCACAGAGAGTCAATGTGAATTTAAATGGGCAAATTCAATGTCATTTGTGCAGAAATTATGGACATATTGCAAGATCTTGTCCCAGGTAATTAGATAAATTTCAAAGACCAATTTTGAAATGAACAATTAGATTTCAGAATGAAAACCAATCAAAGGATAACGTTGCTTATGTCCAGAAAGATAAATTTTGAGAGAAAATTGAGAACGACGTTAAACAATTAATCAAAAATTGAATAAATTGATAGTAAATTTTGAATCAGATGAAGAAACAGATGCTCATATGCTGACGAGAGGAAAATTGAAGACAGATGAATCAAAACTTGATGATGTTACAAGAAAAAGAGTTAAAAAGGATAAGCAAAGTGAAAAGAGTACAATACTTATTGGTAAGGTTAGAAAATTAATAACAGAACCTGACGCAAACTCTCAGAAATTGACAGAAGTGTTAATGAAGCTTAAGAAAATACCGTTGAGTTTAACAAAAATTTAAACTGTTATTAAACTTTGTACGGAATGTTATGCCGCAAGTGTGGAAAAGCGAGATGTATTCGAAAACTTTAAGAAAGAATTTGGCCAATCTCTACTAAAATTCAAATGGTTAGATCCGATATTTATCAAAACAAATGCATCAGACATCACCAAATCCGATTATCGAATTGAAACATACAAAAAAGTGCACGAGCTAAAGAGAAATAATGCACAAGTGTGAAGTGGAACTTAGATTTATGGGCCGAGTGTTGGAAGACGACGAATTTCTGCGCGAGAAGATACGGACGCAGTGCGAAAGGTTTATTTGGCAATAGAAAACGAGTGGGAAGATGACATCGCTATCAAAGTATCAACAAGGATATCTCACTCCCTACAAGATTACAAAACTCGTCAACTCATGATGAATCAAGAAAAGGAAAATAAAATACTCAAAATCCCGGAAGAAAAAATAAAATTGGAATGATGAGTTAATCCAGGAAATCCCAAAGATTTTAAAATGTCGTGCTCAGCAATTTCAATATGAATTGGGAAAAATTAAAGTTACCAGAGCAGAGATAAGGAGAGCTAACAAGAAAATCATGCCAAGAAAGTCAGACTCAGACAATGGAAGTAGTTGCTGCAGAAAAAGAGATTTCATTTGGCGGGGAGGAATTCCAGCTCGAAAAATAGTGGCGGTACACAAAGGAAATAACAATAAACGAATAAAAATTGTGATAAATAAATAAAATTTAGTATCCTCAATGTTGTTGTTTTGAGTAACCTGAAAATCTTTGTAAAGTAATAAATAAATAATAAACGTAAGCAAAAAATAATAATTAAAACCAATTAGTTAAAGTCAACAAAATCAATAATTGATTAATTCATAAGCAATTAATAGTTAGTAAATTTAATTCAATAAAATATAATATTATAGTAAACATTTCAATACAAATACGTCTGTAGTAAGAACCCTATGGGGAGCTACTTAAATTAATAAAAATATGAATAAATAAATATATAATTATTTTCGTCATCCGCACCAGAATCCCAGAGCATGAAAGTTTCGTTCCTTGTTGTTTGTTGAAGCTCATCTGGAATAGCGATATCGGCGCGAGAATTTACTGGAGAATACAGAACAGCATGTATTTTTCGTTGTCTTTGAATCATGCGCTGAGAAGCCGTATTCTTCGGTATACATACTATATATACTAGCTACGACCAAAGAAATTGTAGCTGTACTTTGCTGGATGATCTGACGAGGCCTCTCTACGATGGTCACAGCTCATCGACGAATTTCTGCGACAACCTTTGTTGCTTCATTTTGATCAGGATCTGACTGCATGATTATGTTCTGACACAACAACCACATCATCAGTATCACTGACTTTGATACGCCCTGAGCAATTACGTCGTGTGCATTTCCATAATGTACCTCCACCAGCCAACACCCTGTCTTTACGTAGTCTGTAGCCATCATGCAAAATATTATCTTTTTGTTTCTGTGATACCGTTCTATACATGACTGAAAATACTTTACTGGAGTATTAGTTTTGTTAATAAAAATTCATTTTGTTTATAATAATTACTCCCGATATTAAATTATTGATTATTAAATTATTGATTTCTTTAATTTGTTTAATTAAGAGAATCTAGAAATACGCCCATGACCATATCATCGCAAGTGTCAGTTTATCTGAACGAGCGATCCATGCTCGACCGCGAACTGACACGGGAAGACGGAATACTCGAGTATAGATAGGTCTATATGACCTTTCGCCATAGTGTATCCCTTCCTCATATGTTCCAATCATGTCTGTGTTTTTGTGTGCTGGTTCGGCGGAGACCACACGGAAAAACAGAAGGCAGAACTATTATTAATAAATAGTACCTGTGTCCTCTTTCTTATTGCGTAACTTTTATGACACGTCAGTCTTGGCGGCGAACGATCAACCAACCTCCCATCTCAACAAACTTTACTCGATAGTCAATTATTGATACCTGTGTATTGCTGTTGCTCAGGGTGCATATTCGGAGTTTCCAGCGTCACTGAGATTAACAAGTTTTAGATTTGGAATTTCTAATTTACAGTCTGTGCGCTTTTGTCTTGCGCGCATTTGTCGGTGTTCTTAGCATTGCGCGCTTTTGTTACGGCGCCATTATTGGTACTATTATTATCATTTTTATTATTATAATTATTGTAATTACTATTATAAAAGAAAAAAATAAAATTTTATTATTATCATTATTGATATTGTTAGAAGCTAAAACATTCAATTCTCCTGCAGCGTCGGATTTACCTATAGGCAGACTAGGCACTGCCTAGGGGCCCGCAGTATTGGGGGCCCCAAAATCGAAATCATCTAAGGGGCCACAAAAAAAATATTTTTTTTAATGGATTTTTTATATACTAAAATATAAAAAATTAAAATACAATATAAAATACATGTATTATATAAAGAATTAAAAAAACATTGTACGTATTTTTTTATTTAAGGAAATTTTCTAAAATATCAACAATTTGGGGCCCCAATAATTTTAAAAGTTGTTATAGTTGAAAAAATATTTTTTCTTTATTTCCGCAACCTCCAAGGGGGTTATAATTAGTGGAGTTTGTCGGTTGAAATTTGCGAAGGCGGGAATCGAATTGTTATTGTGTAGAAACATATTTTTTTGGAGTGTTGGTAAAAATTTTATACACAAAAGAAAAAAATTATTTCAAAGGAAATCGGCTTAAAAATAAAAATTTAAAATAAAGCAATTTTAGGACGAAGTGAGGCTTTTTTTTAATTGATTAATTGTTAAGATCTAGGTATAGTATAAAAATATTAAAATTATTTAATCAATTTAATTAAAAAATACTTTAATTAAATTTAAGATAGAATGAAACGAAACTACGCAAGCGGAGCGTTTAAAAGGAAGAAAAAAGCAGAGAGAGAAGAAGAAATTAAGAAAATTCCTAAGCTAGATTATTTTTTCACTAAAGATTCTGCAACTGAAAGTGAATTTGTAACACAAGAAGATCGGCACCAAGCGACCAAATAGAGGTCTCTTCCAGTACTTCAAATCAACCTATTTTCACTGGAAGTTCAAATCAAGTTTTTAATTATTTCGAAAATAATTTGGAGCTGGTAGATAACATTAATAATGAAAATTTAGTGGAATCCCTGATTGAATCATCTCCAAATGCAAATCGTGAGAATGACGTAGGATTATGGAGAGAATTGTCTTCTGAAGACACTTTGTACTGGATTGAGAAGGGCCCTGAAAGTTGCCAACATTCAACAGAAAACTTTCATTCTTCCAAACAGCTCTATAATGACAATACTGTTCGATATTGCTCTAAGACTTTATTCTTTGATGAAAAAACAAATGGAGAAAAGTACACTCGCGAATGGCTTGTATATTCGCCTAAAATTGGAAATGTTTTTTGTTTTGTTTGCAAATTACTCACTGCTTCAATTTCAATTTAGCAACCAATGGCCTGCGAGATTGGAAAAATGCTGGTTCCTCAATCAAAAGCCATCAAAACTCTTCTGAACATCGTAATGCTTTAGTTACATATTTAACTAGAAAAAGTAACTATTCTGTGTCGGATCAATTGCAAAAAGAAATACAACAAGAAAGGATTTACTGGAGAAAAGTCTTAGAACGAGTTGTAGCTGTTATTTGCACCATTGTTGAACGAAATTTACCATTTCGAGGATCAAATGAAATTTTTGGAATGGAAGGAAGTGGCAATTTCATTGGACTCTTGGAACTTATTGCAAAATTTGATCCATTTTTAGCAGAGCACATTAGAAAGTTTGGTAATCCAGGATCTGGAAAAACTTCTTATCTCTCTAAAACAATTTTTGAGGAATTGCTCGATCTGATGGCAAAAACAGTATTGAAGTCGATTTCTGATGACATCAAACAATCAAAATATTTTGGAATGTCTGTGGATTCCACCCCTGATATATCACACAAAGATCAATTGTCCATGATTATCAGATACGTTGATCAAATCAATTTTAAACCAATCGAGCGATTCTTAAACTTTATTGAGATAGAGAATCACACTGGAGAATATTTAGCTGACATTTCATTGGAATTTTTTGAAAAGGATATTGGGTTAAATTTTCAAGATTGCCGATCACAATCGTATGACAACGCTATGAATATGGCCGGAAAATACAAAGGAATGAGGGCAAAAGTTTTTGAAAAAAATGATAAAGCAATTTTTTTACCGTGCAGTGCTCATTCTTTGAATTTGGTTGGAAATTCAGGTGCGGACTGTTGCATAGAATCAATCAATTTTTTCGGATTAATTCAGGAAATTTACAATTTTTTTTCATCGTCTACTAAGAGATGGAACAAGTTAGTTGAATTTTCAAATAGAACGGTAAAATCGTTATCAAAGACTAGATGGAGTGCTCGTTCTGAGTCAGTTAAGGTCATTCACGAAAACTATGAAAATGTAATGGAAGCACTAAATGCCATCATTGAAGATGCAAATTTTGATGGAAACACTAGAAATGAAGCAAATAATTTATTGAATAAAATGGAGGAGTTTGAATTCGCACTTCTCGTTATATTTTGGGATCAGGTTCTAGAGAGAATGAATGCAGTTTCAAAAAATTTGCAAAGTCCTAAAGTCACATTAGACGTTTGTTCTTCGTTATATGCATCTCTAGCTTCATATATTACAAATTTGAAAAATAGCTTTGATGAAATTAAAATTGAAGCTAAAAAATTGTTACCAAACACTGACTACACTTTCAAGAGAAAGGGATTTAAAAAGAAATTTCCAGATGAAGATCAAACTACCACAGAACTAGAAATTAGTGCTGAAGAGAACTTTCTAAACAACGTCTTCATGAAAATTTTAGAAAACATCGAAAATAATTTGATTCAGCGCTCTGATTGTTACTTGGAAATTTCTAAAGTGTTTGGTTTTTTGACAAATATTGAATTGTCGCAAGAAGATTTGAAACAACATGTGAATAACGTTGTTGAAAAATATCCAGATGATATAGACGATTCACTTTTTTTTGAGTTACTACAATTTCACGAATATATCAGGAACGATTGGCCAAATGATCATCCAAATCATTTGAGTTTCTACGAGATAATTAAGGAAAAAAATTTGGAAATTGCTTTTCCAAATTTGGAAACAATTTTAAGAATTTTTTTGTGTCTAATGATTGCTAATTGCACTGGCGAAAGAAGTTTCTCAAAATTGAAGCTGATTAAAAATTTTTTGAGGTCAACGATGAGTCAAAAAATTTTGAATAATTTGGCCTTATTATCTTGTAACATTGATAAATTGAAAGCTATTGATTTTGATTCATTGATTGATCAATATGCTCTAGAAAAATTTAGAAAGAAAGTTTTGTAAAATTATATTTTTGACATGACATATGTATCTTATTTTTAAACGGAATTATTTAATAAATATATTTCAAAATATAAATAGGTAGTAAATAATTATTTCTTAAATACTTTTAGCAAATAAAATAACCTACATAATTTCCTTGAAATATACTAATTAATTTTGAGGGCCCCAAAAAGCTCCTTTGCCTAGGGCCAACAAATGCTTAAATCCGGCCCTGTTCTCCTGTCATCAAGTAAATTACTAAGACTAAATAAATCCAAAATTATATTTCATTAAATCTGCTTATATAAACAAATATTCGAGGGACATTTTCTTTTTATAAATTTAATTTCAACCAAATATCAACATACCGTCAACATAACACATTAATACTTGAATTTCTATTTTATTAAAAATTATTTTATTTAAAAATTAAAAT
>CAUHTR010006117.1:0-21819 GCA_959609185.1 Schmidtea polychroa
TCTTTGTCGAGCAGCGTTATAACGAGTATGCTTTGCATCTTTGCTGTTGTTTAGGTTGCATTGAAAAATTGCTGGCAATTTTTAATAAAATCTTCTAGGTTGTCTCCTCTAGAAATCCGATTAGGTAATATTTTTGCTATTAGGAGAACCGTGGTTGTGGACTTCTTATTAGTTTTGATAATATTTAAGTTTTCTGATTCCATATTTTATTTCAATCAATCAAATCCAATAAAATTACTGAGTTACTAAATTGCTAAGCCAAAATTTTAAAATAACACCAGTTGATTTTCGCAATTATTATTTTTATAAATATTTTTTCTCAAATTTTTAAACCTCACAACATATATATTCATAACCAAATTTCTGAATATAATCTAAGGAAAAATATAAATATCCTTATTTATATCACAAAGCCAATTCAATTATTGATAGTTTATCTTTCATTGATTTCCTGCATCTCTTTCCCAATTTCAAAATCCTTCTATTGAGTCTTAATGTCATCGTTAGGTAAAATTGAAATTCAAACTATATCGATTTTAATTGTTTTTTCAAAGAAACTAATTCATTAATTTAAAAAAAAATTATTTTAAAACAATCCTCAAAATCAACAACAAGAAATCAGACTTGTGATTTTAGATTTTAATTAAAATATATTTTCTTTCCTTCCTATTCTGACTTAGTTAAAAATTCCTGTAAAAAGAGGATTTTTCAGAAGGATCTAGATGTTCTTTTATGCATTAGTGTAAGTTCCAGAGCGTGCTTCAAATGTATATTTCTTTGCCTATATTGTATGTCATACAGTAGACAACGTTCTTTCCAGTTATCCATTGTTCAAATAGTTTCTTTTTTTGTTGTTTCACAGAGCTTCCCTTGATGTCCAAGACCTATGTGCTATACAAATTGGTTCTTTCAGGATATTGATGTCGATGAATGGAATATTCAGAAAATATCTATTCTTTGTTTGTGTGTTGAATCACTAGTTTTCTTTCTCGTTTTTATGACATGTATTTTCAGTAAGTATTGAAATAATGTTCTTTGGTGCATGAACATTTCATTATTTGTTGGTCTCATTTGGATTCCGTAGGTTGGAATATCTATTTTTATTTTAATTTAAAAAGATTTTAAGAAGATAATAATAAGAAGTTTGATGATATTGTCGATATCTACTTTCTTTATTAACAAGTTGCCTCTACTAAATTATTTTTCTTTTTCAAAGCGTCTTTAGCAGTGTATAAATTTGTTTTCTATAGCTTTTTTATCACTATATTCTTTTTTAGCTTAATTCCCGCGGAACAAAGTACCAATACCAATTCTTCTAATTTTTAATATAATTTCGATTATAAAATAATAAAGTGGGATATAACTTTTAAATGGTACATTTTCAGACCAGTATTTAATTGGATTTTATACTAGTTAAGAAGAGTACTACACACTCCTGAAATTTGGTGCCAGCTCTTTTCAACACCATGTTATAATAAATATGAAATTGAATGAATAAGATTATTTATAACATCTTTCGATTGAAATGTAATTTGTTCTTCAACTTCAGTGATAACTTCAGAATCCTCATTACATGTTTGAATTGGATTCTGCAACTAGTTTGACTTGTTCAATTCGATTTAATTTAGCTATGACTTTTGAAGTATTATTTGACATTTTCTTTTTTGAAATTTATTTTGGAAAAATGAAATATATGATTTTAAACAAAAATTTATATATCTATATATACTAAATATGTGTCTATTTAACTTATATTATAGGGATACTTTATAAACAATGACGTAATCTGAGGACTCAGACAATCAAGATAATTAATCAAACATGCAAACATTCATACAACACTAATTATATGGGTCAACATAATATATTATAGGGGGAAAGGAAATCAAATATCCCAATATATTTACATTACACAACCAATAATTTTTACGATAAATAATTCTTACAATATCACTTGCATAATAAATTTAATAGAGACATTTCTGAATTTTTTTGAAATTATTATAATAAATTTTTAATCGTTATTCTGTCCAATTTCATTGTGAATAGCTTACCTTTCAATATCTTCTCTTTTTTCATCCAGAAAATAACTCATCAGTTTGAATTTACTCCCACACGTAAAATGAAAAAATCTATCTAGAGAGTAAAATCGACCATCTAATATCTGAAAATAGCAAACAATAATCGTTTACAAAATCAAATATAATATTAAAAAAGAATAATTACCAGCTTATTAATTTAAACAAATAAATAACGAAAATGAGATGGAACCTTATATTTAAAGATTTCCTTTGACGTTTTTATAGCGAAATCCGATAATTCGTATTTGAATTTTTTTAAATAAATGTTTAAAACATGTCATTTTTTATTTTGGTTTGACCTTTGACCTTTTCTAAATTCATTAGGTTTTATATTAACATTTGTAAGTGTATAGATCAAAACAATATAAAGAGTACACGATATTTCGACAAAGTCTTTAATAAGCATCTATTTACAATATTTTGTTGAATAAGTGAATGGCAATATATGCATTTTGTATTGGTTACATTTTTATTGTTATTATGTGAATGTTATTAAAATAAGAGAGCAAGAACTATATGAATAACATAATTTTTTCACTAATTTAAATATTCTGAATTTGGTGATATTCCAAGTATTTTTTTCATATTTAAAAATACAGAAGCCACATCAAAGTTATAAGAGAGAAGGAAATAAGATATAATTTTGCACTTAAAAATCTATAAATGGACTTAAAAATCAATTAAAATTTTAAAAATTTTAAAAATCAATAATCACGACACTCAATAATCAATAATCGTGAAAATCAATAATCGCGACTTGACCTTGAAAATGTGGGTGCAGGGGGCTAGGAACCTCTGTTGCTAACCAGTGCGCGGTAACTAATGGTGGTGTAAGGGGCTCATAGCTACATATAAGAGAGAAGGAAATAACATATTATTTAAAGAGAAGCCGCGAAAACACTGACTTATGCAAAAATTAACATAACAAGATGCTCTTGTTATTTGAGTTTCAGTCAAAAATAATTTTAGTTCAGATTAAAAATTATTTTAGTTCAGATCAATAATTATTTAAGTGCTAGAAAATTTATAAAGTAAAGTTTTAATAATAAAAAAAGTTTTGATTTGAATTATTTTAGTAAAAAAGAGAATAATATAGTGCTCATTAAATAATAAAGTAATGTTTGGAAATAATATAGTGCAGTTTGCTATTAAAAATAGTGCAACTTGTGATCATATTATAGTGCAACATTAAATACATGCCTTATAACATTTTATGTAATACCTCTTTCTAATAAATGTTTTATCTGAAACGTTTATTATTTGTAAAAGTTTTTATTTTTAGTTTTCGTAATTTCAATTTAAGTGTTTTGTATGGACGTTGACAAAATTTAATCCAAGTATCTAAGTAAAACTTCAACAAGAAATAGAACTTTTAAATACTGGTAAAGTTCCAGTGGATTAAGTTTTAATATTTATTCTTAACTTCAAACAGAATTTCATTTGATAATTCAGAGTCATTTAGAGTGGTGGCCAGAGAATCTAGGCTACCACAGTAAAAAAGAAGGAGAAAGATTCAATCAATATATCAAGGTCGTTTGGACGATTACATAATGGCAGATTAATGATAAACTAGTTTTCTTCTAAACCTAGCTGAGGCAAAATGCTGATTATTTTGAATTTCGACTTTTCTTTTATACTAAATTAATCACTTTGATTAATTGAATTTTAACCGGATTGCCTCTATCTGACAATCGTTTGACAACCGGTTCCTCGAAAATTGTTTGAAACATATCGTGATTAATTGTCTTCCTTTGTTATTCCTTCGTAATAGCCCTAAACTTTGTTTGCTTCCATTAATCATGCTGTTATGATAATGGCCTTCCGAGATTCTCATTTCGTTTACTTTCCATGTTAATCGAGCTCGGGTTTCCTTCATCTCTTGGGTTCTCCATTGGCTCGGGTTTCCTATTAGCTCTGGTTTTAACGATTAATTAACGATTTTTTGTTTTAACATATTCAAATGCTTTTCAACCCTTTCTAACCATTTTCTGATAAATCCCTAATCATCATCTTGTTGAAAATTAACTAATCTATACCTGTCACATTTTTCCGATTCAATTTCGATAAATTTACAATTTATTGATGTTTTCGGATCTCCGGATTTTTGCCTTTCGCAACTGCTTTTGCCATTTTCTAATACTGTTTTCATCATACTTTCCTTTACTATCAATTATGTGCATGATCACGCTTTTGTTTATCTTTTTCAATCAACCTCAACAAACTCTACAACACGAATCTCCTATTGCAGCGCATAACAATAAATTAAAGAAACTATCTTTACTTTATGAATATTTTCTGAGTTCGGTTCAATCTTTTCTAAAGCATCCATTTTGATTCGTGTAAGTTTGGGTATATTGGGAATTTTTCGAAGAAGTAAAACTAATGGACCGATTTTCAAATTTCGACTTTTTTCAACTTTTTGGCAATAAAAATTAAAATCATTAAAATCTTTAAATATAATTCATGTGATTGGTTGAAAATCAATTATTTTGTTATTATAAAAAGATCAATAAAATTCCCTTAATATAATTGCAAATATTCAACACGGATTCTATCAAGTATTTGCTGCAAAATTATAAATTTAATAAAAATTTCAAAAATTGACTTTTATAATTATATAGAAATTAAAAGAAAACAAATAATAAAAAGGTAACGTCGAATGGTTAAGTATTATAGAATAAATTCTGATAAATTATTACGTACATTTAAAGACTTTTCATCGTCAGCTTTTTCGGTCGATAAAAGTTTTCGGTTTTGAATTACTGAATATATTTCTACAGAGGTTTTGTTTGTAAGAATCAAATATTTATCTTCTAATGACCAATGGACATTCTGGATTGCGTCATCACATGAATGAATAACTTGCTTTGCATTGAGAGATTTTGAGTCTATTATATGACAACTACCATTAGACAAACAACAGGCCAAAGAATTTCCATAGTCTAAAATATAATAATAATAATAATAATAATAATAATAATAATAATAATAATAATAATAATAATAATAATAATAATAATAATAATAATAATAATAATAATAATAATAATAATAATAATAATAATAATAATAATAATAATAATAATAATAATAATAATAATAATAATAATAATAATAATAATAATAATAATAATAATAATAATAATAATAATAATAATAATAATAATAATAATAATAATAATAATAATAATAATAATAATAATAATAATAGTAATAATAATTATAATAACAATAAAGTGATAATTTAAGCCTTTTGTTGCAAATAATGTATTGTCAAGTATTGTAATTGAAATAATAATAATATATAGTCGAAATATCTTTTCATTAAATACATTATTCGCAGCAAAAGGCCTTAAATTATCACTTTATTGTTTTATATGATAAATGTTGCTACCAAGAAATCATCACTTAATAATTATAATAATAATAATAATAATAATAATAATAATAATAATAATAATAATAATAATAATAATAATAGTAGTAGTAGTAGGTTTATGTATATGTATATATATATATATATATTATTGTATAAAATTAAATTATGATATACTTGAAACTCTCAAAGAAAATATATTCAAAGATTGAGCATCAAGTTTTGTTTTTCTTATTTCGTTGACTTTTGTAAATCTGGCACTCGGATAATCTTGTTTTATTTTTGTCCTAGGAGCAAACTTTAAAGAAAATTAGCAATAAATGATATACATAAATTTATTCGGTTCTTTCTGTTTGATAGAGTTTGAAATTGTTATTGGTTTGAAAAACTCTCGCCTAATGTTAAAGATAAAAATAAAACAATATCATTGATGCCCACTTTGGTTCAATCTTTGCATAACCCGATGATTTAACTTTTGATTTAAATGTTAAAGGATGATCAATAGAATTCCGTTTATTTATGATTTTTGTCTTTGGATCAACCTTTGAATGTAAGGTGAGGCATTTTTGTAAAACTGAAGATGGTAACAACGGTTCACTAAATATTAAATTAACCCATAAATAACTTTTATTATTATTTAATAATTTATAGATCACTCATAACAAATTCATATTTTTACAGTGAATTAATTTAATTCTTTAAGTGTCGACATCATGACTATTTTTTCTACATGGTTGGGTTTCTTAAACTGTGGGCCGCACAATATTTTCAAGTAGTCCTCAAAAATATATCAAGAGAAATTATCAGTGGAATTTCAGATGATCCGACCCCTTTCTGGAGCAATACTAAATATAGTTGGTTTCAAAAATAGCACTTTGAATAGCAATGACAAATCAATTGTTTTCAATAAATTAATTTTGTTGGATTTCGATGTTATAAATCCATTGCCAGAAGAAATGCTGAAATCAATCATCCAATAGAAATGGAAGCGTCAGCACTACTCAAATCAACTCGATTTGCTTATGAAGAAATTGTTAAAACAAATAGTAATGATTAAATAAAAATTAAGGTTTACACAGTAAAACTATTAATTTAGAAATACTGCTATCAAAAAATATTTTAAAAAAAATTTTCTTTTCCATAACAAGCTTTTTTTCTATAAAAGAGTCGTTATATAAAACTTTCAAAATGTATATTTTTCTAGAAGAATAAATACTACATATTTTTATTGACCTACATTACCAGACGCTATTACCACATAATAAATGCGTATTTAAATGAAACATAAGCAAAATATTTTTTTAATTTTTAGAATTCAAAAAATAAAAATTTTGAATCGTCTTGCAAAAGGTGAAAACGTATCTCACATTAGAAGTATTTAAAATTTAAACAAAGCAACAGTTTGAACAATGAAAAAAAAGAAGTTCAGATAGTGAAGACAATACTACAAAAGAAAATTATTGAATTTTTGTTTTATTTTTTATATTTTATATAAATAATTTTGCGAAAAAAGTTTAAAATATGAAATAGATATAAATTTTTTTTTATTTCAACAATTTTTCCGAACCTAACCCTCTTTTTTATACTAACTTCTAGTCTTGTTTAACACTATTTCACATAACACGGCTTTTTCAGGAACCTAAATATCGAGTTTTATAAGAAGTAAACCTTTGTAACAATTTATTTTTAAATCAGTCGAAAATTATTATTATTTATTTATTTTATAACCCATATTGATAACACGATTGGAAAAAGTAAAAACAAATCACTTAATACTTAAATAAACACGGTAAAGATTTTATTAATAAAAATCGCCATTCGTACATCCTTTTCACTATATATTTCGATAGCATCACTATCATCATCAGGTTACCTACATTCACGACGGATGAATAACTATACTATATTAATAATATATAAACAAATTATAAAATCTATAAATTTTAAATTTTAGATTTAGAAAATTTTCGATTGAAATGTAATTTGTTCTTCAACTTCAGTGATAACTTCAGAATCCTCATTACATGTTTGAATTGGATTCTGCAACTAGTTTGACTTGTTCAATTCGATTTAATTTAGCTATGACTTTTGAAGTATTATTTGACATTTTTCTTTTTTGAAATTTATTTTGGAAAAATGAAATATATGATTTTAAACAAAAATTTATATATCTATATATACTAAATATGTGTCTATTTAACTTATATTATAGGGATACTTTATAAACAATGACGTAATCTGAGGACTCAGACAATCAAGATAATTAATCAACATGCAAACATTCATACAACACTAATTATATGGGTCAACATAATATATTATAGGGGGAAAGGAAATCAAATATCCCAATATATTTACATTACACAACCAATAATTTTTACGATAAATAATTCTTACAATATCACTTGCATAATAAATTTAATAGAGACATTTCTGAATTTTTTTTGAAATTATTATAATAAATTTTTATCGTTATTCTGTCCAATTTCATTGTGAATAGCTTACCTTTCAATATCTTCTCTTTTTTCATCCAGAAAATAACTCATCAGTTTGAATTTACTCCACACGTAAAATGAAAAAATCTATCTAGAGAGTAAAATCGACCATCTAATATCTGAAAATAGCAAACAATAATCGTTTACAAAATCAAATATAATATTAAAAAAAGAATAATTACCAGCTTATTAATTTAAACAAATAATAACGAAAATGAGATGGAACCTTATTTTTAAAGATTTCCTTTGACGTTTTTATAACGAAATCCGATAATTCGTATTTGAATTTTTTAAATAAATGTTTAAAACATTTCATTTTTTATTTTGGTTTGACCTTTGACCTTTCCTAAATTCATTAGGTTTTATATTAACATTTGTAAGTGTATAGATCAAAACAATATAAAGAGTACACAATATTTTGACAAAGTCTTTAATAAGCATCTATTTACAATAATTTGTTGAATAAGTGGATGGCAATATATGCATTTTGTATTGGTTACATTTTTATTGTTATTATGTGAATGTTATTAAAATAAGAGAGCAAGAACTATATGAATAACATAATTTTTTCACTAATTTAAATATTCTGAATTTGGTGATATTCCAAGTATTTTTTTCATATTTAGAAATACAGAAACCACATCAAAGTTATAAGAGAGAAGGAAATAACAAATAATTTTGCACTTAAAAATCTATAAATGGACTTTAAAATCAATTAAAATTTTAAAAATCAATAATCGCGACACTCATTAATCAATAATCGTGAAAATCAATCATCGCGACTTGACCTTGAAAATGTGGGTGCAGGGGGCTAGGGGCCTCTGTTGCTAACCAGTGCACGGTAACTAATGGTGGTGTAAGGGGCTCACAGCTACCTATAAAAGAGAAGGAAATAACATATTATTTAAAGAGAAGCCGCGAAAACACTGACATATGCAAAAATTAACATAACATGATGCTCTTGTTATTTGAGTTTCAGTCAAAAATAATTTTAGTTCAGATTAAAAATTATTTTAGTTCAGATCAATAATTATTTAAGTGCTAGAAAATTTATAAAGTAAAGTTTTAATAATAAAAAAAGTTTGATTTGAATTATTTTAGTAAAAAAAGAGAATAATATAGTGCTCAATTAAATAATAAAGTAATGTTTGGAAATAATTTAATGCAGTTTGCTATTAAAAATAGTGCAACTTGTGATCATATTATAGTGCAACATTAAATACATGCCTTATAACATTTTATGTAATACCATCTTTTCTAATAAAATGTTTTATCTGAAACGTTTATTATTTGTAAAAGTTTTTATTTTTAGTTTTCGTAATTTCAATTTAAGTGTTTTGTATGGACGTTGACAAAATTTAATCCAAGTATCTAAGTAAAATTTCGACAAGAAATAGAACTTTTAAATACTGGTAAAGTTCCAGTGGATTAAGTTTTAATATTTATTCTTAACTTCGAACAGAATTTCATTTGATAATTCAGAGTCATTTAGAGTGGTGGCCAGAGAATCGAGGCTACCACAGTAAAAAAGAAGGAGAAAGATTCAATCAATATATCAAGGTCGTTTGGACGATTACATAATGGCAGATTAATGATAAACTAGTTTTCTTCTAACCCTAGCTGACGCAAAATGCCGATTATTTTGAATTTCGACTTTTCTTTTATATTAAAATAATCACTTTGATTAATTGGTTTTAACCGGATTGCCTTTATCTGACAATCGTTTGACAACCGGTTCCTCAAAAGTTGTTTGAACCATATCGTGATTAATTGCCTTCCTTTGTTATTCCTTCGTAATAGCCCTAAACTTTGTTTGCCTTCATTAATCATGCTGTTATGATAATGGCCTTCCAAGATTCTCATTTTGTTTACTTTCAATGTTAATCGAGCTCGGGTTTCCTTCATCTCTTGGGTTCTCCATTGGCTCGAGTTTCCTATTAGCTCTGGTTTTAACGATTAATTAACGATTTTTTGTTTTAACATATTCAAATGCTTTTCAACCCTTTCTAACCATTTTCTGATAAATCCCTAATCATCATCTTGTTGAAAATTAACTAATCTATACCTGTCACATTTTTCCGATTCAATTTCGATAAATTTACAATTTATTGATGTTTTCGGATCTCCGGATTTTTGCCTTTCGCAACTGCTTTTGCCATTTTCTAATACTGTTTTCATCATACTTTCCTTTACTATCAATTATGTGCATGATCACGCTTTTGTTTATCTTTTTCAATCAACCTCAACAAACTCTACAACACGAATCTCCTATTGCAGCGCATAACAATAAATTAAAGAAACTATCTTTACTTTATGAATATTTTCTGAGTTCGGTTCAATCTTTTCTAAAGCATCCATTTTGATTCGTGTAAGTTTGGGTATATTGGGAATTTTTCGAAGAAGTAAAACTAATGGACCGATTTTCAAATTTCGACTTTTTTCAACTTTTTGGCAATAAAAATTAAAATCATTAAAATCTTTAAATATAATTCATGTGATTGGTTGAAAATCAATTATTTTGTTATTATAAAAAGATCAATAAAATTCCCTTAATATAATTGCAAATATTCAACACGGATTCTATCAAGTATTTGCTGCAAAATTATAAATTTAATAAAAATTTCAAAAATTGACTTTTATAATTATATAGAAATTAAAAGAAAACAAATAATAAAAAGGTAACGTCGAATGGTTAAGTATTATAGAATAAATACTGATAAATTATTACGTACATTTAAAGACTTTTCATCGTCAGCTTTTTCGATAGATAAAAGTTTTCGGGTTTGAATTACTGAATATATTTCTACAGAGGTTTTGTTTGTAAGAATCAAATATTTATCTTCTAATGACCAATGGACATTCTGGATTGCGTCATCACATGAATGAATAACTTGCTTTGCATTGAGAGATTTTGAGTCTATTATATGACAACTACCATTAGACAAACAACAGGCCAAAGAATTTCCATAGTCTAAAATATAATAATAAGAATAATAATAATAATAATAATAATAATAATAATAATAATAATAATAATAATAATAATAATAATAATAATAATAATAATAATAATAATAATAATAATAATAATAATAATAATAATAATAATAATAATAATAATAATAATAATAATAATAATAATAGTAATAATTATAATAACAATAAAGTGATAATTTAAGCCTTTTGTTGCAAATAATGTATTGTCAAGTATTGTAATTGAAATAATAATAATAATATATAGTCGAAATTCTTTTCATTAAATACATTATTCGCAGCAAAAGGCTTAAATTATCACTTTATTGTTTTAAATAATAAATGCTGCTACCAAGAAATCCTCACTTAATAATTATAATAATAATAATAATAATAATAATAATAATAATAATAATAATAATAATAATAATAATAATAGTAGTAGTAGTAGGTTTATGTATATGTATATATATATATATATATTATTGTATAAAATTAAATTATGATATACTTGAAACTCTCAAAGAAAATATATTCAAAGATTGAGCATCAAGTTTTGTTTTTCTTATTTCGCTGACTTTTGTAAATCTGGCACTCGGATAATCTTGTTTTATTTTTGTCCTAGGAGCAAACTTTAAAAGAAAATTAGCAATAAATGATATACATAAATTTATTCGGTTCTTTCAGTTTGATAGAGTTTGAAATTGTTATTGGTTTGAAAAACTCTCGCCTAATGTTAAAGATAAAAATAAAACAATATCATTGATGCCCACTTTGGTTCAATCTTTGCATAACCTGATGATTTAACTTTTGATTTAAATGTTAAAGGATGATCAATAGAATTCCGTTTATTTATGATTTTTGTCTTTGGATCAACCTTTGAAGGTAAGTTGAGGCATTTTTGTAAAACTGAAGATGGTAACAACGGTTCACTAAATATTAAATTAACAAATAAATAATTTTTATAACTTATGGGTCACTCATAACAAATACATATTTTTACAGTGAACTAATTTAATTCTTCAAGTGTCGACATCATTACTATTTTTTCTATATGGTTAGAAAAGTTTATAAGTTAAGTCTGGGTTTCTTAAACTGTAGGCCGCACAATATTTTCAAGTAGTCCTCGAAAATATATCAAGAGAAATTATCAGTGGAATTTCAGATGATCCGACCCCTTTCTGGAGCAATACTAAATATAGTTGGTTAAAAAATAGCTCTTTGAATAGCAATGACAAATCAATTGTTTTCAATAAATTAATTTTGTTGGATTTTGGATGTTATAAATCCATTGCCAGAAGAAATGCTGAAATCAATCATCCAATAGAAATGGAAGCGTCAGCACTACTCAAATCAACTCGATTTGCTTATGAAGAAATTGTTAAAACCAATAGTAATGATTATATTTTAAATGCATCTATTAGTCTTATGTTCCTACACCAACTTCACATTAGTAAACTGATTTTATTTCTAAACATATGCGAAATATTAACAATGGTAAAATGAGCAAATTGATAGTATTGAGGTGCTATTTAGGTCAAGACAAGTTTTAAAGAGAGGTTCATATTTTTCTTTATGGTACTTCTATTGTAATGGACATAAGGTTATTGTATCAATATAATATTATAAGGATTATTTTATTAAAAACTCCATGAATTGAAATTTCTAATTTACTAATCCAATATCGCGTTGATCATTTTACAAAAATAAAAATTAAAGTTCACTATTAATTTAGAAATACCGCTATCAAAAAATATTTAAAATAAAGTTTTCTTTCCTATAACAAGCTTTTTTCTATAAAAAGTCGTTATATAAAACTTTCAAAATGTATATTTTTCTAGAAGAATAAATACTACATATTTTTATTGACCTACATTACCAGACGCTATTACCACATGATAAATGCGTATTTAAATGAAACATAAGCAAAATATTTTTTTTAATTTTTAGAATTCAAAAAATAAAAATCGTCTTGCAAAAGGTGAAAACGTATCTCACATTAGAAGTATTTTAAATTTAAACAAAGCAACATTTTGAACTATGAAAAAAAAAGAAGTTCAGATAGCGAAGACAATACTACAAAAGAAAATTATTGAATTTTTGTTTTATTTTTTATATTTTATATAAATAATTTTGCGAAAAAAAGTCTAAAATATGAAATAGCTTTAAATTTTTTTTATTTCAACAATTTTTCCGAACTTAACATTCTTTTTTATACTAACTTCTAGTCTCGTTTAACACTATTTCATATAACACGGCTTTTTCAGGAACTTAAATATCGAGTTTTATAAGAAGTAAACCTGTGTGACAATTTATTTTTAAATCAGTCGAAAATTATTATTATTTATTTATTTTATAACCCATATTGATAACACAATTGGAAAAAGTAAAAACAAATCACTTAATACTTAAATAAACACGGTAAAGATTTTATTAATAAAAATCGCCATTCGTACATCTTTTTTCACTATATATTTCGATAGCATCACTATAATCATCAGGTTACCTACATTCACGACGGATGAATAACTATACTATATTGATAATATATAAACAAATTATAAAATCTATAAATTTTAAATTTTAGATTTAGAAAATTATATTTTATAAATTGTTTATATATTATCAATATAGTATAGTTATTCATCCGTCGTGAATGTAATTAATCTGATGATGATAGTAATGCTATCGAAATATAAATTGTAAAAAAATCACTTAATGATTAAAATTAATAATAATTATTTTTTTTAAATAATAAGTAACAAAATATTAAAAAAATTAAAGCACTTAAAAAATGTTTCAAGAAAATTTTGTTAGATATGGCAATTAAAATAAAAATTTATTCAATATCCTTGTTAATCTTGAATTTGTTTATTTTACTTTAGAATTTCATTATTCTTAAACATTTTTAGGACAACTATCTTGGCCGAGCGCGGGAAACGTTTCATATTTCTATAAGTTTGTTATTCTGGCGTGAGAGGTTGTTATTAGTGAATATGGGATCAATTTATTAATCATTAATATTTCAATAATTTTCAAAGTTAAAGAAAATAGTCATGGCAACGAGAAAAAGGCCGGTAAGTGATAAAAGAAATTGAAAGATTGCTTTGTAAAAGTGATAGTGAACAATTACACACGAAAAATTGGTACTAATCTATGTTGTAATGTATTATTATAATATGTTTTGTTATGTTTTATAAATATTGTTATTTTTTCTTTTTGAAAGAAAAGTTTATATTGTTCTGTATACTGAGTTTTATGTTTCTGAATAAGATTCTTGTTAAAATGCTTAGCGAAATGAAACAATGAAACGTACATGTACAACATATAATATCCATGAGAATAGTATGTCGACGTCTATGTAGAACGATGGGTCTTGATGTTGCGATAGAAGCCGTAAAGGTACAGCCTCAGGTCAGCATTGCGGAAAATCGTAATCGTACATGTACGGCAGCCGTCCGGAAAGAAGTTAATTTACATTTCGACAGTAAAATAGGAAAAAAAACATTGCGCTGTGGTGGAAATGTAAGCAAAGATTTATGCAATAAATAAATTGTTTATGAATTTGTTTAAAATTAAATTTTATTGTTTATAATATATATATATATATATATATATATTGCAACACTTTTTCACAACATTTAAATCATTTAAAAAATGGTGACTTCTACTATACAAGATATATTATACGTTTATTATACATTCGTGTACCAAATGTCACAAACTATGGTGATAAATCGAATAATATATTATTTAATTACTGTAATTAGTACTTGCTTATCATTGATGGCTTATCCGTCAACGTTGAATAATGTATAGAAAGAATGCGGTTGACATTCAGAATATCGAAAGTTAATTCACTTTTGTCATGGGCAAGTACATTCTAAATCGAAAAGTGAATTAAAATTGTGTTTGACTGACAAATTCAGCTGGTTAAATATGTTATTCAAACATAAGATTTGACTTTTCTTTCGAAAATACTGAACATTTATTTAATTATTTAAAAGAAATTTCACTTTACTAATTACATTTTTTATCTATATGTTGCAAGTCATATTTTGTGAGTAAATGATTCCACGTGAAAAAGTTTGTAACAGAGACTTCTCACCTTCAAATTGGTGAATTTTCACAATCTTATTTTGTCTAAAATGACGTCAAACGTAATCATAATAATAATAATATAAGGCTTTATATTAGTTAAAATAGGCACTTTCAACTTTCTATTTGAAGGAAAACTTTATATTTGAGAAAGTTTTATTGGGCAGAACTAAATTTATTTACACCGAGTGATATCAAGATGTCATTTAAAATAAAATGTGAATTTCGTGTAATATTTACATTTTCTATGACCATTAGGTTCACTTCTGATCAAGTTGATATTTATTTACCAGGACTCATTTTCGGACATGGTCAACTATAAAGCCAATAATATGTTGCAAGGTCAAAGGAGAAGAGGAAAAAGACTATTTGACACTGGTACAAATACTAATTTTGTAAGGGAAGAGTTGGCAGAATTGATATTGAAAAGAAATTCAAAGATTTGAGTGGTACAATCAAAATTAAGAGTGGCTTATACCAGTGGTAGTAAAGAGTAAAGTAAAGGTCATCTGAAATTGAGACTAAATCTGAGGCCACGAACAACAAAGCACAAATTTGAGATTATGAGGGGAGTTTTTCCACGTATCTACTTTGGCATAAGTGTATGAAACAAGTTGGGTTGAGTAGGTTTCCAGCAGAAGGCTGTATCGAAGTAGATGAAATAAAAATACCATTTCTTTTAAAAACAAAACTACCAACCACTTTAAACTACTAACGGCCGCTCTAAGGCGTCCAGAAGCGAATCGATTAGAAAGCCGAACGCATGATGCATCAATGAAGGTAATTATGTATGAAAACGTCTTTTTGAGAGAAAGAGAATATTGTATGTAAGGATGGTAACGGACGGTTAAAGTAAGAGAATAGTAGTGAATATAAATAAAAGTACTGGATATATGTCTTTTGAAATAATGTTTGGAAGGAAACCGAGAACAAAGGATGAGGAAATAGGAAGAACTGAAACATCCAACGTAGAAGAGATTATTGAAAATCTGAGAAATAATATTAATCAAATTGAAAAGGAAGTCAAAATAAGGTCATACAAAGCAAGAAAATAAATGGAAAAGATTTATAACAAAGATAAATGGAAGGCAATAGTAAAGGTGGAAGATTAGGCTCTTGTTAAACCTGAACAGAGGAAATACATTAGATCACATGAAATCATAGAAATTATAAAGGATTGGACAATGAAGTTTCAGAGTAAAACGGATGGAATAATAATTCAGCGAAATTATAATCAAATAAAAATAATTTTGAGTAGGTCAGATGATATTGTAACGGAAAGGGATGGTTGGGGAACAAGAATGAGAACAAAAATGAATAACACATATGATAAATGAATAAATACTAGAAATTTCGAGTCAAGAAGCAAACCAGTAGAATTGGCAAAATAAAATAGAAATAAAATAGAAAAAAATAGAAACAAAAAGCCGGCATATTTCCGAGACTTTCAATGTAGATCAGAATAGAGTGAAAGAAAACTAAAACTGATATTTAAAATATATTCATAAGAAAAATGAATATTTAAACAACGTGATTTAATCTACTTAATTTAATACTGCATTTGAAATTTAATCATTAAATTAATATATTTATTAATTGGAATATCGGAATTATTTCCATGAATTTCTCGATATGATGTAACTCCAGTGAATAATGTATAATATATTTAAGACAAAAAAACAGGTAACTGGATTATCTCAGAAATAATCGGAGGTGTGTAGTTAAAAAGAACATTTAAAATTAAGATTGTATGAACAAGAGAAAAAGAAGAAAGAAAAAACGAATTTATGTGCAAAATAGAAGTCAGATTTGAATGAACAAAAACAAACAATGAAAGATTGAAAAACGCGTTAGAAACATTAAAAGTAACTGGAAATCCAAATCTACCAAGAATAATAAAAAGACATTCAAAAAGTTCCTGGATCTAAGCTGTTTTATGAAATGTAGCATCATCTATTATCATAAAATAAAAGTCTTGAATTAAGGTAATTGGCAAATGCACAATTTTATACAGTGATGCTATAATCCCATTTTACTAAAAACATGAATTTATTAATAATCCAATTCAAACATAAATGCATTCAGCAAGAACCATGCTTAGTTTTTTTCTGATGATTTTCATCTTTTTGAGATTTCTTGAAATAGTTGAACGACTTATTTAAATCTGATTAATAACTTCTTTGACATCGTTTATAGAATAAAAATAGTTTACTTTGTTCTACTTCTGCAAATGTCGAGTTCTTTTCATTGCATGTTTCCCTTCGTTTATTGTTGATATTAACAAACTCTATTCGGTTTTCTTCATTTTCCACTGTCTTTTAAGGACTGTAAGGCAATATCTTTGATTTTATGTTTACCTATTTTCATCTTAGAAACAACTAACTCTTTGATTTACTTCATTACCGTTTTAGGTTATTTTCTTAAGATTTAGGATTAAAAGAAATCGAGTGATATATATATATATATATATATATATATATATATATATATATATATATATATATATATATATATATATATATATATATATACTTTTATTTCTTCCAATTTCACCACTGATTATTTTTTCCATTGAATTTATTAAAAAGAGAGCTTGAAGACTATAAATCAGTAATGTATCGATGTTTGTTGATACTCACGAATTTTCGGCACTGACTTTTTCAAGTGAATTTCTTACATATAGTTACACAACCTTGTAATAAGTTTAATAAGTTTACCAACACTGTTATATTTAATTTCCTAAATTTTATTATCATTTAAATAGTGTTTAAAGTAAAATTTTAAGATATATTAAAACCTACATTTTTCAAATGGTAGAGTTTTACTTCTTTCATGGCATTTGACGTGGAACATAGTTCCAAAGATTTCCAAGAATAAAAGCTAAGTATTTCAAATGAAACTTGATTGAGAAAGAAAATTCCAGATTGTGTTGAAACAACTAAGAACTGTATTGGGGCGTTTCCTAAATACTGTCTGAAGCTTTAATAATATTTATGGACACTCCAATTCAGACTTACAAATCTTCACTTATATTTTGAAGAGAATCTAATTTGTCAAACAATATTAAATCGACAACTCCACATTTACTTTCTTCTGATTGAGCAATGTTCATAATTTCGAACTTTTGTTCCCAAGGTGAACGCGCTGAAAGTTCTGTGGGACTTTTAATAAACGAGTAAGAATTATTCGCTGATCCATATACAGATGTTTCATGCAGTCTTAGTCGGTACATTTCACGAATATCACCAAATTGTGGTATACTAAAAAACAATAACTGGATATTTTATTAAATTTTCTTTTAAATGACAAATTATCTAAAAAAGAAAATAATTTGTTAGAAAACCTTATTGAAGATCAAAAGATGTTCAATTCGAGCAATATAAAGATAAATTTTTAAATGAGAATTTTCTAAAAGATTATTGAGAAAATTTAGAAAAAGATTTAACAAGTAGAAAAGCAAAATTTGTTGCAAAGAAATAGTTATTAGAATTTCATTAATTTATATATTAATTAAAATTTATAATGTTTAACGCAAAATATTGCAAGGCCCAAATATATAAATACCTGAAAATAAAGATAGACTGAAAACTCTTAACCCAAATGTGTTCATTAATAAGTTTGTGTTGTCGGTGAATTATGATATTTTATGCATTAATATGGAATTCATTTCGCTAAAATGTAAGTTAAATATTTTTATATTTAAAAATAAATAAGTAATCACCATAGACATTTATTTTTTTAATACATTTAGGGAAAAATCGGCGTACATGAATGAAATAGTTTTTTAAATTTTATAATCTTCTTTCTGCAGCTCATTTTCGATGGCTTCTTTGACGATGTCAAATCTGCTTGGGAAGGACATTGAACTGAATCCATTTGTCCTTGATATTACTTTCTGATGCTTTTTTTTCCTTTTGTAATTTCGGCATATTTCTTATATTTGTAAATTATTGAAATAATTGAATTTTTGGGGATTCCGAGCAATCTTCCAAATTCTTTATAATTGTCCCCATTTTCAAATGCATTAATGAGCCGAATTTTGTCTATTTCTGTAATCCTTTGAAAATATTAATTTGTTAAAATAATTTATTAAAATTTACGATTTGCGATTTTTTTTCTGCAAATTCGAAGTTGTCGAAGGACCTTCTTCAATATTTGAAATGGTACCTTCACGCAAAGAAATATCTGTTATACTGTAAAATATTTTTATATTTTATATTTTAATGAATAAATCTTACATTGTCAGATCTTCAACTTCGCAAAAAGCCACTGTGTCCTGTGAAATATCTGTAAATCTAAAGAAATTTTATATTCCAAATTATTTATAATTAAATCTTACGATGTATCTTCTTTTTTTCCCTAAAGCTCAACGTAGAGCAGTCGGAATCTGTTTCAAAAGTTTTTTTGTACATAATTTGTTAAATAATTTTAAAATATTGATATGTTTAATTATATGTTAATCAATCTGAATTTCGCATGAAAAACAGTTTACTTAATTTTGTATGTATTTTTCATTATGTGTGCTGTGCTTGTATGCTTAATTATTTTCTCTCACTTTGTAGATTCCTATAATAAATATGTTAAATTTCGCGGCATTAAATTCTACACACAGGTAAGTTTGTGTGTTCCTATAATATATATTTATTGATTTTTTTTTTAGTTTCAGAGTAAAACGGATGGAATAATAATTCAGCGAAATTATAATCAAATAAAATAATTTTGAGTAGGTCAGATGATATTGTAACGGAAAGGGATGGTTGGGGAACAAGATTGAGAACAAAAATGAAGAACACATATGATAAATGAAGAAATTACTAGAAATTTCGAGTCAAGAAGCAAACCAGTAGAATTGGCAGGATACCCAATAAGACAAAATAGAAACAAAAAGCCGGCATATTTCCGAGACTTTCAATGTAGATCAGAATAGAGTGAAAGAAAACTAAAACTGATATTTAAAATATATTCATAAGAAAAATGAATATTTAAACAACGTGATTTAATCTACTTAATTTAATACTGCATTTGAAATTTAATCATTAAATTAATATATTTATTAATTGGAATATCGGAATTATTTCCATGAATTCCTCGATATGATGTAACTCCAGTGAATAATGTATAATATATTTAAGACAAAAAAACAGGTAACTGGATTATCTCAGAAATAATCGGAGGTGTGCAGTTAAAAAGAACATTTAGAATTAAGATTGTATGAGCAAAAGAAAAAGAAGAAAGAAAAAACGAATTTATGTGCAAAATAGAAGTCAGATTTGAATGAACAAAAACAAACAATGAAAGATTGAAAAACGCGTTAGAAACATTAAAAGTAACTGGAAATCCAAATCTACCAATAACAAGACATTTAAAAAGTTCCTGGATCTAAGCTGTTTTATGAAATGTAGCATCATCTATTATCATAAAATAAAAGTCTTGAATTAAGGTAATTGGCAAATGCACAATTTTATACAGTGATGCTATAATCCCATTTTACTAAAAACATGAATTTATTAATAATCCTATTTAAACATAAATGCATTCAGCAAGAACCATGCTTAGTTTTTTCCTGATGATTTTCATCTTTTTGAGATTTCTTGAAATAGTTGAACGACTTATTTAAATCTGATTAATAACTTCTTTGACATCGTTTATAGAATAAAAATGGTTTACTTTGCTTTACTTCTGCAAATGTCGAGTTCCTTTCATTGCATGTTTCCCTTCGTTTATTGTTGATATTAACAAACTCTATTCGGTTTTCTTCATTTTCCACTGTCTTTTAGGACTGTAAGGCAATATCTTTGATCTTATGTTTACCTATTTTCATCTTAGAAACAACTAAATCTTCGATTTATTTTATTACCGTTTTAGGTTATTTTTTTAAGATTTAGGATTAAAAGAAATCGAGTGATATATATATATATATATATATATATTATAAGAACTTTTATTTCTTCCAATTTCACCACTGATTATTTTTTCCATTGAATTTATTAAAAACAGAGCTTGAAGACTATAAATCAGTAATGTATCGATGTTTGTTGATACTCCCGAATTTTCGGCACTGACTTTTTCAAGTGAATTTCTTACATATAGTTACACAACCTTGTAATAAGTTTAATAAGTTTACCAACACTGTTATATTTAATTTCCTAAATTTTATTATCATTTAAATAGTGTTTAAAGTAAAATTTTAAGATATATTAAAACCTACATTTTTCAAATGGTAGAGTTTTACTTCTTTCATGGCATTTGACGTGGAACATAGTTCCAAAGATTTCCAAGAATAAAAGTTAAGTATTTCAAATGAGACTTGATTGAGAAAGAAAATTCCAGATTGTGTTGAAACAACTAGGAACTGTATTGGGGCGTTTCCTAAATACTGTCTGAAGCTTTAATAATATTTATGGACACTCCAATTCAGACTTACAAATCTTCACTTATATTTTGAAGAGAATCTAATTTGTCAAACAATATTAAATCGACAACTCCACATTTACTTTCTTCTGATTGAGCAATGTTCATAATTTCGAACTTTTGTTCCCAAGGTGAACGCGCTGAAAGTTCTGTGGGACTTTTAATAAACGAGTAAGAATTATTCGCTGATCCATATACAGATGTTTCATGCAGTCTTAGCCGGTACATTTCACGAATATCACCAAATTGTGGTATACTAAAAAACAATAACTGGATATTTTATTAAATTTTTCTTTTAAATGACAAATTATCTAAAAAAGAAAATAATTTGTTAGAAAACCTTATTGAAGATCAAAAGATGTTCAATTCGAGCAATATAAAGATA
>CAUHTR010006118.1:0-21833 GCA_959609185.1 Schmidtea polychroa
CGTCAAAGAGGCTATTAAAAATGAGCTGGAGAAAGAAGATAACAAAACTTAAAAAACAATTTTATCCATATACGCCTAAATGTCTTAAAAAAATAAATGTGTTTGGTGATTATTTATTTCATTTTAGTTAAAAATATACTATAACTTACATTTTATTGAAATAATTCCAAATTCAAAACATATCATAAAATACCTAAAAAAAGCACCTGAAATTTAATTATCAATATATGATAAATATATTATAAATGCTGATTACAAGTAATAATTTAAGCGCTTGAATAATGATCTCATAATTATATGAAATCAAAATTCAAGCCTTAAAATATACTTAAATTTAAAAACTTACTTCTAAAACCATAAATAAATGAATTGAGAATGAAAAAATGAAATAACATTCTCATAATGGTGAGTCATCAACTGATGAACACACCAACATGCATTATAGAGACTTTTAACATGTGGAAACGGGGTATAGAGAACGTATCTCAGTGGTGTTTTGGTGTACACTACCAGTATCCACCAAACGTTTTTACAGAAAAAGATCGAAAATCTGACGATTTTATGCATCAGCTACGAGAATAAACGCAGACATTTATTACATGTACTGTACACCTAACTGCGAAAGTTAACATTGTCTATAATATACGTTTGTGTGCACACCACCTGAGGTGAGTCACCAATTATATGACAATGTTAACTTAATTTCATTTATTCAATTTTCCAAAAATTCGTTTAAAGGTAAGTTTTTGAATTAAAGTAATTTTTAGGACTTGAATTTTGATTTTATATAATTATGAGATCATTATTCAAGTTCTTAAATATTACTGTTAGTCAGCATTTATATATTGATAATATATAACATTGATAATTAAAATTCAGGTGTTTTTTTAGGAATTTTATGGTATTTTATTT
The DNA here is from genome assembly GCA_959609185.1 of Schmidtea polychroa. Lineage (NCBI taxonomy): Eukaryota > Metazoa > Platyhelminthes > Tricladida > Dugesiidae > Schmidtea > Schmidtea polychroa. The sequence goes on from CAUHTR010006118.1 coordinate 913, forward strand.
GGATTTATTGGATTTATTTGGATTAATTTCTTAAAAATGTAAGTTAGATATTTTTATAATTATAAATAAGTAAAGTAATCACCAAACCATTTATTTTTTAAAGACATTAGTAAAAGGATGGATAAAAATATTTTTTAAGTTTTTGTAATCTTCTTTCGAATTTTGTCATTTTCTGTAATTTTATGAAATATTAATTTGTTAAAATAATTTATAAAAATTTACGATTTGCGATTTTTTTCCTGCAAATTCAAAGATGTCAAAGGATCTTCTTCAATATCTGTAAATCTAAAGAAATTTTATATTCTAAATTATTTTATAATTAAATCTTACGATGTATTGTACTTCTTTTTCCCTATAGATCAAGGTAGAGCAGTCAGAATCTGATTCAAAGTTTTTTTGTACATAATTTTTTAAATAATTTAAAATATTGATATGTTAATTATATGTTCATCAATCTGAATTTCGCATGAAAAACACTTTACTTAATTTTGTATGTATTTTTCATTATGTGTGCTGTGTTTGTATGCTTAATTATTTCTCTCACTTTTAGATTCCTATAATAAATATGTTAAATTTCGCGGCATTAAATTTCTACACACAGGTAAGTTTGTGGTGTTCCTATAATATATATTTATTGATTTTTATTTAGATTATAGATAATGTTATATTTCGCGTTAGGTGTAGACATGCACGATGAAAATTCTTCCAACAAAACTAATAACGAGTGTGCTGGCCATACACCCGTTTCCACATGTTAAAGGTCTCTATAATGCATGTTGGTGTGTTCATCAATCGATGACTCACCATTTATGAGAGAGTCTATTTTATTTTTCATTTTCAATTCAATTTTATTTATGGTTTTAGAAGTAAGTTTTTTAAATTAAGTATATAGTTTTAAGGCTTGAATTTGATTTCATATAATTATGAGAATCATTATTCAAGCTCTTAAATATTACTTGTAATCAGCATTTATAATATATTTATAATATATTGATAATTAAATTTCAGGTGCTTTTTAGGTATTTTATAATATGTTATGAATTGGAATTATTTCAATAAAATGTAAGTTATATATATTTTGAACTAAAAAGAAATAAATAATCACCAAACACATTTATTTTTTAAGAAATAATGGTTCCAATCGATTCTTTGGAGCAGGGCCGGATCTATGGGTGGAGCGAGGGAGCGACCGCCCAGGCGCCAGAATCACACTGAAAAAAAGGCGCCTTTTCGATCAAATTGAAGAATAATTATTCTCAACAAACTATCATACTGACTGTTATTATAACACGTATTTCTACATAATAATCTATATTTTGATAAATTTGCATTTTTGAGCGCTTTTCCTCTATATATATATATATATATTACAATAATGTTAAATTTTTATTGAACAAAATTCAAATTTTTCACATTGCTTTGAAACTGTCTCTTTATTGGCGAAAAATCAAATTTAGACTTTAACAATATAGGCGCCTTTTCAAGAAGTTTGCTCCAGGCGCCAAAATAGTACCATCCGACACTGCTTTGAGATTCCCAGTATATCTTCCAAAATCTTTATAATTTTCACCATTTTCATATGCATTGATGAGACGGATTTTGTCATTTTCTGAAATTCTTTGAAAATATTTTTTTAAAATAAGTTATTAAAATTTACGATTTTCGAATTTTTTCTTCAATTCCAAGATGTCGATGGAACTTGTTGAATATCTTCACACAAAGGCGTTTGAACTAGAAATATCTGATATGCTGTAAAATATTTAATTATTTGTAATTAAATAAAAAAATTCTTACATTGTCAGATCTTCACCTTCGCAAAATGGAAATGTCCTCCAAAGAAATATCTGAAAAATTTAAAGAAATATTAACTTCAAATATTTATAAAATAGATCTTACGATGTTTTGTCGGCCATTTCTCGAATTCTCAAAGTTGAGTTGTCAGATTCAAAATCCAAATTTTTTCAGCCATGAATTTTAATAATTTTAAATTAATGATATGTTAACAGTATGTTAATGACTCTCTACTTTCGGAATAAAAAAAGCTATATTAAAATTTGCGTGTATTTATATATTATGTGTGCTGTGTTTTGTATGTAAAATTATTTTTCTGTCACTTTCTCAATTCCTATAATAAAACTTTTAACAGTCGGAACATTAAATTTTTGCACACAGGTAAGTTTTGTGTGTTGCTATAATATAATTTATCGATTTTTTTTAGATTATAGAAACTCTTATATTGTGATTTGGTGTATGACATAATTAAGCTGAACCTATGCAGAATTTTCTCAGGGCTTGTGCGTTTGGTGGTGTTTGTATGTAAAATATTTTTCTGTCACTTTCTCATTCCTCAAACTTTTAACTTTCGGAACATTAAATTTTATATACAGGTAAATTATAAAAACTTAATTTTCAGAACTTGGGTATATACAGAGAGTGTTGTGTGCGGTTATCGTGGAGTTTTTGTATCCTCTCTCCTCTTTATGAATTTCATACGGGTGGCTCCAAGACAAATCAATGAATCAACATATGTATGTGTGTGTACAGTACATTCTTGAAATTGATGTCAGATTAGCTTGACAGAGAAATAACTGATTTGTATCTCCTGGAGGAAATATTTTTAGATTTTTTATGTTAAAATAATGAAAAAGAATTCACCTAAAATATCCAGTTTCTTCTAGCAGTCTTTATTGTGATTATTCAAATATATATAGATTTTTGAAATTACTATGATCTGGTATTCGAAGTTTCCTCGTTAACTACTTGGGATATTGCAGGAAATCTGCATTGAAGGTAAATCTGTCTGCTAAATCTATCAGCAGATGAAACTTTAGTCCTTACCCCATTTATATTTTGTTTAAACACACTTTCGCTGGGGTTCAAGAATGGATGGATGTCAGCTTTTTAATATGATTGTTCAATGAAGATACATTGGTGTGGATGGATGCATTATCGTGGACCTAAATGAATCCGGAGCCATTATTTCAAAGTCGATTCGATTATAATGACTGATATGATTCCTTTTGAAAGAGCAAATAATAATTTGTGAAACGGATTAGCTCATCTTTGAATATTGGAATCTCGATTGGTTGGCATTTCTTGTGGATTCAATTGCTTGCTCGTGATCTACCTAATCTCTTGATCGTTTATATTTATATGTTACCGTTTAGGATTTATAATTGATATCTTTGTAATTGATATAGATTTATAAGTTATATGACTATTTTAGAGTTGTATTTATCTCAGTATAGTTTCACGATTTATATTGGAGGGAGTTAAATTTATGATATATATTCTCATGATACATACAGATTATAGTTCTTTTGAAATTAGATTTATACTTCAATTAATTAATTTAATGGCCTATTCAACTTATAAATTAAGTCCTACCGATACGTATTTCGTATACCTTTATGAGTACCATTTCAGTTACTTCAATCATTTTTAAAAAAAAAATTTTTATTTTACATTATTACATAAATCTAAATTCGACAAACGTATAGGTATGACTGAATTCTTTAATGATGTTCACCGACTACATTACTACATTGTAAAATTGTGTTCAGTTTGGGTCTGAGATCTACTCAATTATGATCCTAGTGTGAAGCTATTGTAAGGAATTTTTAATGGTGATTTTAATTGTTGTATTGCATACAAAATCGGGAAGAGTGCTTGCTTTCGCGGCCTCACTGTGACCACTACGACAAGCCTACTGTTGTGTTGGGTCGAAACCTACCGTGGTCGACCGTTAATACATAATTAGAGCCATAACAGAGGGGTTTTATCGACACAACTCCATGGCAGAACCATGAAGTGGACGACCTCCGATGACTGAACACAAAAAAGATTATAATAAGCATAGTGCATGTGGTGCGTGTTGCTGATTTTAAAGTATAGTTATATAGTTGAACGCAGGACTGAATAGAGACGCAGATACATCGATACGTCGCTCTGAACAATCTTAAGTTCAACATCAAAATAAAACAAAGAATTTAAAACATCATTAATTATGATAAAAACTACTACTATAAATATTATAAAAATGACAAAGACTTACTATTGAATAGTTTTTGAACAATTCAAGTTATTGCAAAAAGTAATTTGGCATAAAGAGTGTTTTTGTGACTAAAATGCGTCGGTATATATACCTATTTTGTGTGAGCAAGTACACGAGTATGTATTGATGCAATAAAACAAACTCAATTCTTTTTATTCTAGAATTTTCTATTTTTGATATTTCTAATGGCAATTTTTGTGCCATAATTTTTGTTTTTATTTTTTAATTATTTTTGCTAAATTTACCTCCATGATGGATTTGGACGATTCCAGAACATTCCATATTAATTTTAATTTTTATTTTAATGGTGTTTTTCCTGATTTCTTTTTAAGAATTTTTATTTTTATGACTAATTTATTTATTTTATGACTTTTATTGCTCTATGTGCTTTTATGATGGTTAATCGCCATTTTTATGAAATGTTCTGGGATTCTTCTAGAATTTTTAGCGTCTTACCATCTTTCTCAGCTATCCGAGTCTGTTTTTAAATCTGGTTTCTTTGCTATTTTAGAGTTAGTTTCTTGCACTACTTCTTGCATTTGTATTATTTTATTTTATTTCTGTGTTATATTTTTTGTTGTTTTCCTCTTATTAATATTGTTATTTGATGTATTTTTTTATATTTAACTGAACTTATTGCTGTTTGCGTGCTATGTACCCACGCACTCTAGTCACAAATTAGAGTTTGGGTCTAGAAATCAGTTCTAGCCCAACAAATGAAATAATTAATGTTGAATGACCTCACCTGGACCAGAGGCAAGTATAGTTCGATTTAAGTCCTTCTAACGGCGTTCATGAACCGAACTGCGAATGCAGTGAGTAGTCCTAACACAGGGGCTCACCTACTCACAGGTCCGACCTATGTTTGTGCAGCACCAACATGACTCACTGTCATGGGCCCACATGAGAGAGATAACATTGACAAATCACCTTAAGTGTCTGGGAAAGAGCCAAATTAGCTTCAGCCTCATCTCTAGATGTTTTGTACTTGGATGGCACACCCCAACGCGCCTAAAAATTGCGTGCGAACGGTTGACAGTGTACACAGAAACGGACTTCGAATTCGTATTCAGCACCCTCGATTCATATACAGCTGATGAAAAACTTTGACTTCATAAATTTTGTTGCTCAGTTAGTTATATATACCCAGAAGGATAATCGTTTTATTGAAGTTGTAGATTCTAATGGTGCCTACTATGCTGTTAATATATTTTAAACGATTTTTTTAAAATTAAATCGAAATTATATGTCCGTGGGTAAACCCTTGAAATATATTATAAAATTGCAATTCAAATCTTCATTACTATTTGAATAATAAGTTTTACGCTGCACTATTAACAGATGTGACTAAAAATACAAATAAATGTATACATTTATTTTTACAGATAATGCCACCGAAAGATTAGGTTACGGAGTTTACACGTGTCAAAAACACATATGGTTCGAGCCATTTAACTTGGAAGGAATAATCTCCAGAACACTACAGGCCCCAACAATTCCTAATGTAAATTGTTAAAGAATCTTTGAAAATACTTCTTTGAAACACATATTCAGATATCATCAATATCCTATCACAATAACTTTGATAATAATTCTGAAGAACCAGAAAACGATAATATAGAATGGGACATAAAATTTTGAAATTAATTAACTTTATGTATTAACAAAAATATTTGGAAACTTTATTAAAAACACTATTAACAAACTTCTTCCATGTAAATTTTAAACAATGGATCTATTGAGAACTGAAATCAGATCCTTTTTCGATTAACTGATATGGGCACAATAACCTTGTCCAACCAATCTGCTTTTCATTTCTAAAATCGAAAATTGTTTGAAAACGAACAAAGTATGTTTCCCTTCTGATTTAAAAGTAAGATTTAAATTAGATGCCACTGAAATTAATGTATTTTTTTCATCACTTGAGAAATCACTATCAAATTTCAACAGAATATCTTCCTTTGAATTAGCAAAATTTTGTAAATATACGGCAATACTATTTTCAAACGATTCCTCTTTTTTCAAATCTTCTTTTTAACTTGTTTCGCTTTATCAAGTCTAAGTGTAATTTGAGGCCTGGTTTGCTTCAACTTTGCTATAACTTTATCTGCAGCTTGTCTTTTAGCAACTAAATAATCTCTAGCTTCATGTCTTTCAATTTCTTTACCGTCAATAGTTATAACACACGAACTTATGTGTGGGGCATGTGGAAGTTTTTCGTGTTGGTAATCTACAATACAGTTATTAAATCTTGCCGTTGCAACTAAACTTGCAATCGATTGATCTCTTTCATTTGTTGATGGTTCTATTACTAAAAAAATTCCTGGGTCCGAAAATTGGCCAATGGACTTTACAACTAAGCTACTATCATCCTCTTTTTGAAAAGCGTTTCGACTACTATCAGACTTGTAGGAATTTGGTAAGAAACTTGACCAAGAATATTAGAACTTATACAAAACCAGGAACTTTATCTCCACCTACATCACGAGTACAAGTTTTCACAAAAACTTTATTTTACATTTCGAACAAAATTTTTGACGCAGATTCAATAGCCATCTCTTCATTCTCCTTTGCTCTGAACTAAAATATATCATCTATTACTAATTCACAAACTACTGATCCTATTTGTGTAAAACAATTGGTAAGTAGTAATTTTTGAATTTCTGTTGACAACGATGATTTCAATACAGGCCAAAACAATTTAACAGGAACCCGGCGATTGTGTAATCCTTGACTTCACGTTGCCACTGATCAATTATATTCTGTCTTCTTTGTATAACTGGCGATTGCACCGAAAGCTCGACAACAACATCCATTAACTTAATTGGTGGTTTGTTTAAAATGGAATTTTGAGTTCTAAAAACAGGTTGACGTGGAGTGGACATTAATGGTCTCACAAGCCTCTCTGTATTGGACTGTTTGGAAGGTTGTCTATCGTTAGAGAAATAGCCACCATTGCGAGAATGCACGTTAGAATTATTCGGGCGTTGTTCGTTACTATTAAATGATACTTTTGACTAGTAATTCCATTCGTGGATAATTGGATTCAAAATCTCCTTTCGGATAATTTTGATTTTCAAAATTCGAATGGCCTTTGTTTTGTTGCCAATCAAAATAACCATCATCATATTCTGGTTATTATCATTATAATTCTGATCAAAATAATCTTGATTTTCATAATCTCTCTGTAAATAACTTGATTCATTTGCTTAGAATTACTTGCTTCTTCCTGATACCACAATTCAGAAAACACTTTGTTGAAACCCTTTATTTTCCGTACCTCTGCCTCTATTTGCATTAAATCCTCCGCGATTGCCACGTCTATTCACGATATTATTTGTCTGTGAATGATTAAATTGTAAGTTTTCTTCAGCCAAATCATTACTACTAAATTGACGACGATCATTAATTTTGGATCCAAATACTCCACGATTTATAAGTTGATTTTTACCCTGATTAAAGTTATTTCGAGACACTGGTATTTGTGGACGACCTCTTAAATTACCTAAACCTCTAACACGATTATTTGGCTTAATGGGCGACCCAAACGATGGAGGAGGAAACTGTTCTAAATAACTAGCTTCTTTTTGTGGATTAACAAGATGATCAGTTTCCATATTAGAATTATACTTCCCATGCTTATTAGATTGCTGATCATAATATTCGCTAAAAGGTTCTTCGCCTGAAGACCCTGCATGATGTTATTTGGATCCACGGAACTTTCATAACTTAATGATATAGGAGGTGGCTGAGAAAAATTTTGACTTTGCTCATAAGTTTGAAGAGCGTTATATGTTGATGGCTGTGCGAAGGTTGGAGGTGGTTCACTCCAATTAGTTGTTGGAGGAATAGAAGTACTTGGAATAGTGTTATAAGTAGGGTAAGCACTACTACCACTGACACTTGTCTGAGTATAATCATACCCAGTTGACTGTCCAGATTCGTAATAATTTGGTGGAGGAGCTGAAAAATTTGCATATCCATACTGATCATAACTATAACTTGGATTATATTGAGTAGTTGTAGTAGTTGTAACAGGTGCTGCATAACTTTGTCCATAATAAGCTTTATAATATTCATCCCATGCTTGGCTATAATCTTGCTGGTATGTAGTTGTAGTTGCTGCAACAGTTGTAGCTACTGGTGGTGGAACATTTTGATAATAATTATAATATTGCTCATATCCTGATGATGAAGGCCATGATTGAGTTGTACTTGATGCTTGTGGAGTAGACCAAGTCGAACTACTAACAGCTTCTGATACACTTGCGATATTCTAAAATAGTAATTAATTATATTTCATCTAAATATTAGTTAACAGACTTCAAATTGAAGCTTCAATTAAACTTAATTTAAAAATATCAATTTCATTAATAACCAGATAATTATTAAAAGAACTAAACTAATATTTTAATAGAATTTATAAATAAAGACGTACCATCTAATTCACAGGAAATGTCGTAAAACCAAACTATAAAATGGATATTTTAAACAAAATTATAAACAACGCCATTTAATTATTCATTATTAAAAAGAGTAAATTTTCGAATTCAATTTCTCAATTAATATTTTATTAAATTTAAAACTAGAAGTATTAAGAAAAAATTACTTAAATAAAATGTATTTAAATTACAGTTCAATCTGTTTACACAATAGATACTTTTCTAAGCTTACCACCTTTAGAAATACAGTCGGAGGACCTTCGACTAAAATATCAAAACTTTTATTTAATATTAAGTTTAGTTTGTATGAAAACATTTATAGTCTAAAAATTTAATTATTAAAAGGCAGTGCCGAAAATTCGTGAGTATCAACAAACATCGATATTGCTAATTGCAAATACAGCATGCAAATAGTAATGAATTTCAGGCGAAATTAATATTAAATATATTCTAGGTTTGAAAGAATATTTTCATTTATCCTAACTTTGACACGGCTCTATAGTGTTGCCGCATTAACGCTATTAGTAAGGAGTACTTCTTCTTTTGAACTTGATTAAATTTACAAAACTTAGTCTAGATGGGCTTATGGAGTACTGATAACGACCCTGTTAAATCATTGTAAAAAGAATTTCCTTAAAATTCTAGTTTTGTTTGGCCCAGTCTTCAAAAGACAGAAAAAAATGTTTAATAGCGCAATTATCGCTTAGAAAATTTCTCTAAAATATTATATATAAATTTAATAAATGTGTTGGGTTTTATGATACCAAAAATCAACCGTTGGTTACTCTGACTCCACGTGTTCCAAAAATTAATAAACACAACTCCCAACGTATATTTGTTTTTTAGAAAATTTACAATTCTCAATAAATAACTACACTTTTAGTTAACCACAGTTTCTCACAATTTCCGATCGAACTCCGCTATGGAAGGTCTCGACCTTGTACGACTTAAAAATAAGTTTCACCTTTTTATTTGATTCCGCTCTCTGATCCGAACTCTTTTAGTACTCCTTTTTTCACTCTTCAATTCCTCTTATAATTCTTTTTCTTCTTTTATTTTATTCCCCGAACTCCTATTGTCCGTTTCTTCTTCCCTACCTAAGGCTACCGCCGATTAGGTGAGTTTGGAGTTTCCTTATATACTCACATAATCGTTGTAATTGCCCCATTTTTGACCTCATTGGTTTTGACTTCTTTAGTTATCATTCCCTAATTTGCTATTTCTGTTGACTCTCTTCATAATTCACTTTCTTTTGTTTACCATCGTTTACCAGACTGTTTGGATAATTGCCCTCTGAATTCCTCGTTTGTTTATCCTTCCAAATTGCCGTGCTCGGGTTTTCTTCATCGCCCGGGTTCTCTATTGGCTCGGGTTTCCCATTAGCCAATTAATTAATTAATTAATATTTTGCGTTTTTTCATATTTGCCTGTTTTACGACCCTTTCTAAACATTTTCTAACATTTTCTTGCTCACTGTCATCTTCACCATCCCATAATCTACCCCTCTCCCGTTTTCAGCTTCAATTTCGATAACTTTTCACTTTATTCCACTTCCTCCAGTTTGCGCATTTTCCTATTTCGTGTCTGATTGTACCCTTTTATAGTTCTGTTTTGTATCATATCTTTCTTTGTCATTGCTTCTCTGCTTGAACGTCATTCAATTTCGGTTTTCCTTTTAATCTGAATTATATAATTTCATAATTTACTTTTAAAACCTCAACATATCTCACCCCTGAAAAAAATTTCGTCCTCGAAATATATAAAGCTTATTAGAAAATTCATTCAAATATTATTATTATTTTAATTTCATTTGATTGGAGACTCATAATAAAATATTTAAAATATTAAAATTTTTAGACAATTATTAATTTTAATAAAATTTGTATTTAATTTAATTGTTTTTAACAACCCGCATAATATTTAATGATTTAGATTAATTAAAATATTCTATCGATCAACATCCTGATTAAGTTAAAGGTTAAACTTTGGGATATTCTAATTTGTTTGCTCCGAGATATCACACATTTACCAAAATCGAGTAATTATTACTTTTGATAGAGCTAATTTCTTACACCGCAACCAGCACACACAACCAACTCCAACCAACCAATATGATACTCATTTATTTATCGTCTAGTACAGGCCTTCTTAAACTATGGGTCGCGACCCCATTTGGGGTCGCGAGAGATTTTTAATGCCAAATATTTAAATACACGATTTTTTTTAAATTAATGACTATTTAATGTTTTTTAACTCTAAAAATATTTTGTTTTCGAAAATTACTTTTCGACTAATTTATAATATATCAGAATAGTATAAAATTTATAGTATAAATTAATGTACTACTTTTGTTTATTTATTAAAATTATATTAATTTTATTGAACTTCATTTAAAAGTAATATTTGTGAAATTTTTTGTGTTATTAAATTTAATGACATTTTTTAATGACAATTATTATATGCAATATGTTATTTTTATATATTTATTGGATTTCTAGAATCAAAATAATTTTTGGCCATGAATAAATGGCTGAACTTAAATAAGAATGATAATGACGCAGATGATAATGCTACAAGCTCTCCTCAGGCAGGACAAAGTATTGAAAAACAGCCATTTAATGTGCGAAAAAGAAAATATGATGAGTCTTTTCTTCAATTTGGCTTTACATTTCAAATTTGTAATGGTAATGAACACCTCTTTGTTTGATCTGCAATGAATTATTGGCTTCGGAGAGTATGAAACCATCAAAATTAAAAAGACATCTTGAATCAAAGCATGTTTCGTATGTCAATAAACCAAAAGAATATTTTGAAAGATTGTATAAATCTTTAAATAAAGAAAAAAAATCCTTTCAAAAATTTATGACCGTTAATGAAAAATATTTATTAGCGTCATATGAAGTTTCATACTGTATTGCTAAAAAGAAAAAGCCGTTCACCATTGGAGAAGATCTTATATTACCTGATGCTATTAAAATGGTAGAAATACTACATGGAAGTAAATATGGCGATGATATTAGAAAAATTCCTTTGTCGAACGACACTGTCGCGAATAGAATTTCTGATATTAACAAGGACCAATTAGTGCAACTTATTGCAAGAATTAAAGAAAGCCCAAAATTTTCAATTCAGTTGGACGAAACAACGGATATTACTAAATTGGCTCAGTTGTTAGTATATGTCAGGTACGTTTATAAAGAAAACGTGGAGGAAGAATTGTTATTTTCTCGTCCTATGAAAGACCATACTACAGGGAAAGACATATATTGTAAAGTTGACGAATTTTTAAAAACTGAAGGTTTAGAATGGAAAAATTGCTGTGGAATATGCACAGATGGTGCAAGAGCGATGACGGGCAAAAATATTGGTTTTAAATCATTTTTTCAAGCTGCTCCTTATGATCATATAACTTTTACTCACTGTCTTATTCACAGAGAGGCCCTTGCATCAAAAAATTAGCACCAGAATTGAACGATGTGCTTCAGAATGCTGTAAAGATTATAAATTTTATTAAGAGCCATGACCTTAACAGTCGCTTATTTTCAAATCTCTGCAAGGATACGGATTCCAACTACACAACTTTATTATTACATGCAGAAGTAAGATGGGTGTCAAGAGGTCAAAGTTTAAGAAGATTATTGTTATTAAAGGATGAAATCGAAATATTTTTAACCGAACGAAATGTGAACTTGCTGCTTTTTTTCAAAAATGACTTATGGCTATCTAAGTTGTGTTATTTGTCAGATATCTTTGAGAAATTAAACGATCTCAACTTGTCTCTTCAAGGAAAAAATTGCGATATATTTACTTCTAATGATAAAATTGAAAGTTTTATTAAAAAGATCAACATTTGGAAAAGTAGGGTAGAAAAGAATTCGTTCGAAATGTTTTCCAGTCTCGACAATTTTATAATCGAGAAAAATCATTGTAAAACTATTATCGCAATAATTATTGTAGATCACTTAAAAACGCTAGAAACACAGTTCCGCAAATATTTTATATTAACTATTGATTTCAAAAAGGTAACTTGGATTCAAAAACCGTTTTGGACTGACTTGAGTGAGATTGATCACCTGCCACTTAAAGCACAAGAGGAATTTGCTGAGCTTTCGAGTGACTCAAACCTAAAACTACATTTTCCAAAAAAGCCCTTGACTGAATTCTGGATAGGAACTAGAACTGAATTTCCCACAATCGCTGATATGGCGTTAAATGTGCTTCTGCCATTCAACATCACATATTTATGTGAAGTTACTTTCTCAGCTTTAACACATATTAAATCCAAATATCGTTCATCGCTAAAAATGTTGAAGAGGTCTTACGTCCAGCAGTGTCAAACATTCCACCAAGATTTAATTTGTTATGCAATAAAAAACAGGCACATCCATCTCATTAAATTTAATTTTAAATTTTTGTATGTTTCAAAACGAATTCTAAAACTATATTTTTTCATGTGTATTGTTACATAATAAATAAATCATCAAAAAATACTTATTTATCTTTCTGTTATATTTATATGGGGTCGCTAGGAAACTCGCAATCATAAATGGGGTCGTAAATGAAAAAAGTTTAAAAAGCCCTGGTCTAGTAGTTATAATTGCTCAACCCGAATACACCTAATTCCGAAAGTTAACATTGTCTATAATATACGTTGATGTACACACCAGTTGAGGTGACTCACCATTTGTGTAACAATGTTAACTTAATTTCATTTTGTCAATTTTTCAAAAATCGTTTTCAGCTAAGTTTTTGAATTTTAAGTAACTTTTAAGACTTGAATTTTGATTTTATATAATTATGAGATCATTTTTCAAGTTCTTAAATATTGTTGTTAGTCAGTATTTATAATATAACATATTGATAATTAAATTTCAGGTGTTTTTTAAGGAATTTTATGAATTTATTTGGAATTTTTTTCGTTAAAATGTAAGTTAGATATTTTTATAATTATAAATAAAGTAATCACCAAACACATTAATTTTTTAAGACATTTAGGAAAGAAGCGGTGTATATGGATAAAATAGATTTGTAATCGGCTACCAAATCATCTGCACAATATAACAATGTGTGCAATTACTGCTGGCAGAGAAATATAATTAGCCAGTATATATAAACTGTACTAATGCCAAAAATCTCATTCGGATTTGTCTGGTGATCATTTATTTTCTTTATTAATTGTCCTTTCAATCAACTAAGTTAAAGTGTAAGGATATTTTGATAAATTAAATTTTATTTATTTAGTTTTTTTTTCATGTCGTTTTACAAGGACAAGAACATTTTGGTAATGAATTGTATTTGTCTCAATAATCAATGAAAATATTTTATATGTTGAAATGCCAGTTGGTTATAGATTTTATTTTTCAATTATCGATTTTACATTTATCTTGAAAATTATTGCCAAAAATTATCTTGAAAAAATATAGATTTATTGATATAAATTAATTATTGATATAGATTTGCGCTGCAGCAACCCCACAGTAGTATACTTATATACCGATTGTATTGAAGATAAAGATGTGCGATATTTGAGTATAATGATATTGTTTACTCTTGGAATTTGCTTCTTTATTGTGGTAGCAGAACTTGATTTTGTGAATTGCTGTAATGGAACTTTATTGTTAAATGTAAATACAAATCAATTGAGATTTGTTTTACTTTTCCTTTAAGTTACTTGTGTCGTTACCGCAATATGTATTCATGCGAATTATCGTTTACAAATCTGGTACTTTTTGATGGCAATAGTCGGTGTAATTTTATTGGCGCAGGTAATTGTTTTAGCTTTGACTTCCCGAGTTACAAGAACTGAAAGAATTATTGTAAAACATTGAATTTCAATTTTTTTTCTTTTGAATCGGTAAATATTTTATGTATTATTTATAAATATATGATTCCCGTTTTTCTTTTGGTGCATTTTTGTAGTGAGTGTTAGCGTATAAACCAACTTTTATGTCTTTAATGTTCCCCGTTTATCAACAATTTTTGGGACTGCTTTTAGTAACATTTGAAAGCCTGCATTTAAATATTATAATCATTATCATTTCCTATTCATTTTGATAATTCGCTTTAATTTGAAATTGTTTTGCATAAATGAACCATTTGCAATAGACAATTCCGTTTGGTCGTATTCATTCACAATAACAGTAGTTTTATCCAACAATTTTGAAACTTCTTGTATAACCATTTTCAAAAACGCTACACTAAATGATTCGAGTGATTCCGACGCCATTTCAAATTAATTCCAGAGATTTAAAATGTAAATTGTTTAACAATATTTAAAAATTTCTATTTACAATTTACAAATTTACAAGTCAAAGTAAAACAACTTTTACTTAACATAAACAAATTGATTTTTTCATAAATCACTATAAATCAAAAAAATACCATATTTACTGATCAACAAAAGAAATGAATTTAATAGTTCACTACTGATCATAAAAAGTAACAATTAATTATCAAGATTTCAATTTATTCAGATATCACAATCAAATTATTTGTTCGTTATTTCTTGGATCCATAATTGATTTGTGTAGTGGTTAGATAACAAATATATTCGGGTTCATATTATTGTTAAGATTTATTGCATATTTCGCGAATTATAATCATATGGAATATCTTTGAAAATACGGAACCATTTCAATAGCTTGGCTCAATTGGACAGATTTTGGGAATTTACATGTTCATGAATTCCAATGAAAGATTCTACACTACTTGGCTGAATTACTTCTGAAACAGAATTACTTTGCAGAACTAAATTTGACTGTGTCTTTCCCAAATGAAATTGTGGTGATTGCGAATGGGGAATGGATGAAGATGTTGGTCTATGAGAACTAACACTAAAACTATTAGGAGCCGAATACAGTTGATCTTGATAATAATAACATGGCATCGAATTTGCTTTACTCGCCTGAGATTGATTAATAGAGCCTGATTGATAAGAAGAAGTATTAGCTGATTGCATGAATTTTGATTGACTCTTGGAATGAGATAGAGTAGACTGAGATGGTCCAACTAATGTGCAATTATAGGCGATTTTGATTGGCCATAATTGTGTTCTAATTGATCATTATTCGTTATTGATCGCCCACTGAGGCTACGTTACGTTTTTGTATATAATATTTATATAGATTTTGTTAAGGCCATGTAACGGCTCACTACACTGTCAAAGTGGTGCTAATATCTCTTATTTTCAACTTATTGTTCTTGGTGAGAATGGTTGGAAAGATATGAGTAGGTAGTTAGGGGCTCCCTGCAGCAATAGGGAGGGGGGGGGTGAAAAATGTTGCAAATTTTGATTGCATAATTTTTGCCGTAGACATTTTTTGATTAGGTAATTGTTGCCGTACGCTCCAATGTTTTTTTTCTGGAATTTTAAATACAAAATTTTTTTTTCAATAAACAAGCCAAGGATAAGTATTATTTGGGTGGGTCTCCTTGGTCCTGAGAATTTCAATAGAAAAAGGTAGTCTACACTAAAAAAGCATGGATTATTCAGACTATAGTGAGGGGGTCTCCATAGTCCTGGGATTTTCAATACAAAAAGACGGTTTACACTAAAAAAGCATGGTAATTCAAGGTCTCAGGATATTTTCAATACAAAATCTGATTATCACTAAAAAAAGCATGGTAATTTAAGGTCTCAGGATATTTTCAATACAAATAAGTGGTCTACACTAAAAAACAGTGGCAATTTAAAGTCTCAGGATATTTTCAATACAAAAAGCAAAGGATAAGTCAGTATTATTTGGGTGGGTCTCCTTGATCCTGGGATTTTCAATACAAAATCTGATTATCACTAAAAAAGCCATGGTAATTTAAGGTCTCAGGATATTTTCAATAGAAAAAGGTGGTCTTCACTAAAAAAGCATGGTAAATTAAGGATAAATAGGTAAATAATGGTCTAAAAATTGAATTAGAGTAAATTATGGGTTCAAATTATGAAATTAAAGTAAATGATGGGTCTAATAATTGAATTAAAGTAATCAATGGGCTGAAATAAGTAAATTAAGGTTCAAATTAGTAAATTAAGATCCTAAAAAAAAATTAAATTAAAGTAATCAATGGGTTCAAATAAGTTAATTAAGGTTCTAAAATTTAAAATTAAAGTTAATTAAGGTTCAAAATTTAAAATTAAGTAATCAATGGTCAAAAACTTTAAATAAAAGTTAAATAAGTAAATTTAAGTAATGTAATAAGTAAATTAAAGTTAGATTTTAAAATTTATTTACAAAAAGTTGGAATAATAGTTGGTGATTGAGAATTGAAAATTTTAAACGAAAATTTTTAACGAATATTTTTTTTTAAGTTAATTTTAAATGAAAATTTTTAACGTATATTTTTTAAGATAATTTTTAATAGACATTTTTATGAATTATTTTTCAATGTTAATTTCAGATGAAAATTTATATGAAATATTTTTCAATGTTAATTTTAGATGAAAATTTTAATGAAATAATTTTTTTTAAGATAATTTTTATGAATTATTTTTCAATGTTAATTTTAGATGGAAATTTTTATGTATTATTTTTCAATAGTAATTAAAGATGCAAATCATTGTCAATTAATCATTTACAACATGAAATTATTGGTTAAATATGAAAATAAGGGTTATATTTGGTTGTAAATTACGGCAAAAAAGTTTAAACAAAGTAATACAAGGATAAATAGGTAAATTAATGTTTTATTTTTAAATTATAGGTTCAAAACTTTAAATTAAAATTTATTAACAAAAAGTTGGAATAACCAACCGCTTCTGAGAAATAAAAATTTAAAATGAAATTTTTAAGAAATAATTTTCAAAGTTAAATTTTAATAGAAATTTTTATGGTATAATTTTTTAAGCTAATTTTAAATAGAAATTTTAATGAACTAATAATTGTCAAAGACAAATTTAAATGGAAATTTTAATGAAATAATTTTCAAAGGCAAATTTAGATGCAAATTTCAATGATAATAAAAATAATAATAAAAATAATAATAAAAATAATAATAAAAAATAATAAAAATAATATTAATATTAATCAAAAAAAATAATAATAATAATATTGATAAAAATAATTGTAATAATAATAATAATAATATTAATAAAAATAATAATAATAATAATCATAATAAAAATAATATTAATATTAATAAAAATAATAATCATAATAAAAATAATATTAATATTAATAAAAATAAAAATAATAATAAAAATAATAATAAAAAATAATAAAAATAATAATAATAATAATAATAATAATAATAATAATAATAATAATAATAATAATAATAATAATAATAATAATAATTCAACAATCAGATACCAACAACTATCAGGTACAACTAGATACCAAGTACTTACAACCACATACCAAGTACCATGTACTATTAACTAAGTAAAAACAACCAAGTACTAACAACCAACTAAGTATTCTTTATTGTATTTTATCAAATGAATTTTAAATTAATTTTTTTTATACAGCTTCTATAATAATTTTAATTACAATCAATAGAAAAACCTTTTCTAAATGTCTAAATTTAACAAAAATGATAAAATTTCATCAAAAATAAATAATTGTCAACTCAACACCACGCCGAATTGATGATATTTTAAATTACAATGAAAGACTATAGAATTTTAATTCACAAAACATTCTTCTTTTAATTGATTAAGACTGACTTATTATTGCAATGTAAAAATTACATTTAATAAATAGCTATTGTCGATTGAAACAAAAGTGATTTTAAAAAGGTTGGTAATGGAAATATATGCACTGAATGAAGAGAATGTATGTGAAGATGAATTTATGCAACAACTTGCGAAACAGCTGAAAAGAAGATGTTTTAAACCTCTAAGGGTATTGGTCATAAAGGTACTGCTCGTAAGGGTATTAGTCATAAAGGTACTGGTCGTAATGGTATTGGTCATAAGGGTACTAATCGTAAGGGTATTAGTCGTAAGGGTACTAGTCGTAAGGGTATTGGTAACACTCAACTAGTTACTAACAACCAACTGCTTACAACCAACAACTATGTAATAATAATCAGTTAACAACATCGTACTTGCTACCAAGTACAAGATACCAACAACTTAGTATCATCTACCAGCAACTTACGAACACGTATTTTCAACTAGATACCGAGTACTTACAACAAGATACCAAACGCTATTAGTCAAGTACTTACAACAAGATACCAATCACTACCAGCAAAATACTATCAACCAAATGATTAAAACTAGTTACCAAGTATCAACTAACAACACATAAAAATAATAGCAACTAAATACAAAATATTCTTCATCACATGCAATATATTCTTGTCATCATCTACAACTAAACTCTATCAATCAGATACCAAATAATAACAACCAGATGTACTAACAAATTGATCTTTAAAAGAAAATACTCTTCACTTGAAAAATTGGATGAAAAATTAATAAAAAAATGCAATTCATTAATTAATTGATTACCAGTACTGCCCTCCTTATCAAATAGACCGTAACTGCAAAAATACACTTAGGAGATAAATAACAAAACGTGTTTTCAATTCTGCCAACCAGTTAACCTAAACCAATCATCCATTTATATTTGTTATTATATCGGACTAGATACGGTCTTATCGCTAAGCAGAATGAAGGTTAATTGCAACTGCATACAGTTGACGCCTCTAACTCGATTTTTGTAGTTTTGTCAGTTACGGTCTATTTGATAAGGAGGGCAGAGTACTTGTAAGATTTTCCAATAACTAGATAAAAATTAAATAAATCATTGTAAAAATTTAAATTATTCAAAACATAATAAATAACAAAATGTAATGGACGAAAGAACTTTAAATTCTAACCATTAATCATCCAGTAAATAAAAAAACTATTGATCATTCAAGTTAATCAACTAATATAATAAAGATAATAAGATCTAGTAGATAATTTATTTAGATTGAATAAATTAATTGAAATAAATTAATTTTAATTATTTTTTAAAAGTAATGCACGTATATTCAAATCTATTTACTAATTCCTCAAATTATACACAAAATTCAGTATGAATTCATTACCATTATCAAAGTCAACAATCTACAATAAAAATAATTATCATTAAATTCCAAAAGAGACTGGATAACTAATGATAACATCTAATAAACCAGTAAATTCATTTAAATGTCAATAATTGGTATATCCATGTAAATTTTCTACTAAAATCATCTAGAAAGCATCAAATTTCCATGAAATATCAATGTCTTTAAAGATAAGTATTTTATCGATAAATACCCTTAAAAGGCTATATATTTCCCTCAGACTAATAAGATTGCTTAAAATCCCGTTTAAATGACTATAATTATATCTTTAATTCCTATTATCACGAATATTTCCCTATAAAACATGTAAAATCATTAACTCTAAACAATTTGTCAACAACTTGCGAAACAGCTGAAAAGAAGATGTTTTAAACCTCTAAGGGTATTGGTCATAAAGGTACTGCTAGTAAGGGTATTAGTCATAAAGGTACTGGTCGTAATGGTATTGGTCATAAGGGTACTAATCGTAAGGGTATTAGTCGTAAGGGTATTGGTAACACTCAACTAGTTACTAACAACCAACTGCTTACAACCAACAACTATGTAATAATAATCAGTTAATCATTACGTGTTCGATGTGCACCACCTTGATGAAATAGATTTTGTGTTATGAAAATAACTGTTACACCAACATGTCTACTGATTTTTGTGAATAAATTATTAAAATCTTTTTCTTTATTAGCTTCTTGGTACAAATCATCGATAATGATGACATCACCTTTCTTTAACCGGCTGGACCAGTTTTTATCAAATCCCTTTACTATTTTCATGTTTTTTAATTTACAGAAACTTGATTGTGTCAATCCACGTTCTTCATCAACACCCCTGTGCCAATAAATCCTGTTGAATTTTGTTTTGAATAAATTTGATTTTAGTAATTTGCAAACAAATAATGTCTTCCCACTACCACTCGGACCAACGATTTGGTATACTGCATAATTTCTTAATTCCATTTCAAATTTTATAAATATATGTATTTGTTTATATTCAATGATTTAATGAACTCGTACTAAAATTGTATATAAAGAGTAATTTTCTCAAATGATTTAATAATGTTATCAAATATAAATTATCGAGGAAATTTTGATGTATCAAATATGAGGTTCCCACTAGGAAAACCCCAGCAAATTATTGATAGAAGCGGGAAATACCCGATAATATTTTTCAAGACCGGTAAATGCAGAATCATGGGATGTAAAAAACCCTTGGATATTAATAAATTACAATATCGAATCAATAATATTAAAATCCAATCAATTACCGTTACTATGGATATGGGACATAGTATCAATCTATATAACATGTCGAGAAAATGTGATTGTATGCTTGAACCGGAATTGTTTCCGGCACTAAGACTATCAACGTGTTTN
>CAUHTR010006119.1:0-21819 GCA_959609185.1 Schmidtea polychroa
TGACAAGAAGTGATATATACTTACTATGTTGGGCTATGATTCAGAAAATATATTTCATTCCATCTTGTAATACCTAAAGAAATAACGTTTATTATTCTGACAACGGATTTTCAGATGAACGTTTGTTTATTCGTACTGTAATTTGCTCGGTTGAGATATTTTATTATACAGTATCAGAGACATGATGACGAGCTTTTAATACTTCAGCAATCATAAAATAACAAAACCCGCTTACCAATAGCGAGCCAACCAATCATTTCTTTCTGCAGCAAATTTTTTTTCTTATATGCCGATATCATAAGAGTCACGGATTTAATCTGAAACTGGGGAATGTTAAAATCGAATTTCTCATTGAAACTGGGATGAATTTCATTTTCGACGACTTTAGTATCAACATGGGATAATTGGTAGCCGGTATCAGTACAGACCAATAATTTGATATAGCAATCTAAAACAAAATTTATGATCTAAGATCATTGATCTTTAACATTTCAATTTTTCAGCAGTTCGGCATAAACTCTATATATCCTTTATACAAACATTCAAAAAAGTTCCACATATTACAATATAATAGGAGGAAATTTGTAAAAAAAATGAAAGTCACTTTGAACTTGAAAGAATATTGAAATATTTATTTAATTATTAATTACATTTAATTTGTATATTAATAATTATCAATGCATAATTGTAAATTACAACTTTTAATGCGTGAAGAATGAATAAATGATGATGAATTGCTCAAAATAAACATGTTGTTTGAATATTATATACTTTCTGGCTCGATTTTAAAATGACATATTTTAATTCTAACAGTACTAATTATATTTTTATCGATATTTAGACCTTTAAACGAAGAATTACTTCTGTAAACTTAATTGCTTTTTATAGATCCAGATACATTTTATTTAAATGGGTAATTCAAAACAATGTTGAGATTTTAATTAAACCAATTGTTTTTAACATCGGCTTGATTTACATATCTTTTCCAAATTTGCACAATATATTTGCAGAAATTTACGACAAAAAGAATTTTCAAGAGCAACACTCAACAACAAACTTGAATTTAATCATTTGCGTTTTCAAACAATAGATTTGACTCGAGGTAGTTTTTAAAAAGTTGTAGATGCACGTACAAATTTTTTTAATTTGGTCTTCTGGGTGCAAAGTTTCTATGTTTCAAAAATAAATGCTTAGAAATTGTTTCTAAGCATTTTGAAATTTTTCGGTTGGGAGAATACAAAGATTTTGGGAATTTTTAAGTTGGGATGTAATATTTTCCTTGGAAATTTAAAAAGATGAATATACTACCTTGTTTTCTATAATAAATACCATCACAATTTACATGTAAATTTTTTTTTCTATAATAAAGTGGCTTGACCTACATATTTTAACAAAAGTGTTCTTAGTAAGTTGAACTATATTTTTATTTGTTATGCCTTTCCGTGTGTTAAAGAATATGATTTTAATTCTATAATATAGGCTTGTCTTAGTTTGGTAATATATGAAAGTTGTTATATTATTGCATGACCTATATTTTAATATATATATACTTTAGAGCTAATTTCCGTGATAACCATGTATTTTTTGTATATACACACCATATAATTGCGTGACATACAAAACATTCTGCGTCGACCTAGATATTTTTACAGGGGGGTTGAACCAGCAGGTTCTAATCCATCTACTTAGGTGCCAGTGAAGTTTTGGTTGTTTACGATATAACAAACAGAGATTGATTCAATGCTGACATTATTTGGTTATTTGACGACAAAGGTTTGGCTGGAACAAATCTCGGCTATATTAGTTGAAAATAAAAATTATTTAGCCAAGTATAATAGGCAGAAGACGAGGCGTTTGCTAAAGAAAATGAAATGCAATTTTACGAAACGAGCACATTAAGCCGTGAACACATCGATCTAGTATTCATATATAGTGCTCATGATGTAAATCAAAGTCTAATAATCTCTCAGATAATATTGTACATAATTGATTCTCACAGGATTCCTGAGACATCTGCAAAAATGTTTATCAAATGAAATTCATTCTACGTCATGCGTATTGTCGTTTCTCAGCTATTGGAATGAAAAATATGCCGATAATTTTGAATTAATAGAATATCCCGGCAAATTCTTAAAATGTTTTGAAATTCCCTGTGAAGTTATAATCAACAGGATCAATAATAATAATAATAATAATAATAATTATACAAATAAACATAGAAAATACTGAATGTACATCGCTAATGCATAAGGATAAAAATAATTAATTATTTATTAAAAATATTTCAGAACAAATAAATCCCAAAAGGCGTGTAGGAAATACCTTAAATGAACAATAAATTCCGAACACAAGTGTTAGAAATTATTTATTTACTGAATTATTGATTTTGTTTATCAGAAATATTTATCACATTTCTTATTATTATATAATACAATAGAACAGAGATAAAGAAGCCACAAGATAAAGAATTATCAAATCAATCAACTAATGAAAAAAGTTGAGATGAATGAATAGAAAATGTAACTTAAATAAAATTAGTTAAGCTAATAGATAATTAATAAAACTTTGCGATTAATCAAAATAATTATTCTATTAGTCGCCAGTGCAGTTCCGGTATTATATTTTGAAATATTCCAATTTCATTTAATTTAATTACAAAAATAAAATGAATATATTTTTATTGGATTATAGTTGTATCATAAATAATCAAAAAAAATCTAAAAGCACAAGAATAAAAGGAATTTTATACATTTAGCAAAGGGTAAATGTCTTTATCAACATTACCGGAATTGACAAATAAATAAAAATTTAAACTAATAAATTAAAATCAAATTTTATTATGATAATAAAATTAAAATCTGATCATAAATCAATATAAATTGAACTATAAGATATGCATTAGTTTACGAGATGAAATACAAAATATTTATGTGAAAATGCAAAGTAATCAAAGTGTGAGTTAGAAAACAGCAACGTCAAATTTTTTTGGTACTGCGTAACTATACATTAATAAATAAAAATCTAAACAAACTTATAATAGTTTACTTTAGCGAAGATATCATATTTATAGGTTATTATTGTAAGTAGGTGCTACATTCACACATCTCATGGTCTTTGTCTCAATTAATCAATAAGACCCAAATAATGACTTATTGAAACTTAATAAGGTTTTTGGAATATCGTTAACCACACTTTCAATCCGAACGTTTTAAAGACTAACAAAAAAAGCCTTTATTTATCTATATTATTTTCACAGACTCTTTGACCTTAACAATCGATACGGAGTCTACTATACTCCTCTTTTCTTGTTTAGTTTGGTCTTCGACCAACTGACGTTCCATTTTATAGATTTCTCTTGTTCAAATAATTCAATTAACCAATTTCGTAAGAAGTGCTAACAATATTATTTTATCAATTACCACTCGGGGTTTCCACATAACTCAGGATTTCCATATAGTTCCGAGTTTCTATATGGCTAAATATTTTACAAATTTTGAACTTACAAGTGAAACCTACAAAAAAGTGTATAATTATGATGAAATAGTGAGTAACACTCAAAAGAGTATATAAACCATCTTCAATGCTTGAATGATAAAAGGTATGGGTTCGATTGTAATGAAAGCTATGCTTATGGCCATTATAAGTTTCGACATATGCATATATATCCAAACTGTTCTATTATAAAATAAATATTAATCAAAACCAACAAAATCCTATATATAATTAAATAAAGGTTTATAAATATGAGTATATCTGACTACATGTTTTGAATTACTTAACTTATTTAGTTAATAAATATATGAATTTATTTAATAATTAATTTTACTGACAATTGTCAATTATTGTAAGCAATTACATTATAACATTTTTAAAAGAAACTTAGATAATTAGTTTTAGAGCATTATTATTTCCATATTTATTTATTGAATAGGTAATATTCTTTAGACCAGGGGTGAGGAACCGTTTTATTTCCATAGGCCACATTGAAATTTGTCGCCTTCAAATGAGGCCGCAGTCAAAAAGTATTTCGTTTATATTTCGTTCTTTGTACTCGGCGGGATGCTTGTACAGTACGGTATATATACAATTCAGTAGTTACAAGCATTTTTATTTGTAAATCCTCAAAATTCATGGTTTTTATATAAATTAAGATTTTTTTTGATAAGGCTCCGGAGGCCGCAGGTTCCCCCTGCTTTTTTGGCTTTATTTTTTATTAAATCGAGTAATTACTACTTTAAATATTGCTTCAATTGAAATGTTTTTGTCATAATTTTTCATCATACACTCTTGTATTTGCAATGTATTAAAAGTAAAAAAAAATAAATTAAACATTTAAAAAAAAATATTTAAAAATTAAAAAAAGAATTAAATAAAGTAAGTAATTAAAACAACCTTTTAGTAAATGTTTAATAAAATTAATTTATTTAATAAAATTAATAAATAAAGCATTCAATTAAAATAAAACAAATGATCCGATTTGTCCATATTTGATGACCTTGACATATTTTATATGATATTGTGATGATCTTGAATTTACTGATTACTTAATCGATTGCTGCTTCTGCATTTGTTCAACCTTTCCAACTCTCTTTCATCATCATTCAAGGGAAACATTTAAAAACACTCGCCTGTTTAGGAAGACCCAAACTTTGTATGTTACTACACGGAAATTATAACGAAAACACAAAAGGAGCGTTGATTCATAAAGTGATCAATACTCGCTTTCTGAACTCTCTCGTTTCACTTCACAGAAATAAGTATATCTCCGATAAATGAGCAAAGTTTAAGGACAAGAAAATATAAAGTAATATTTACAACAAAAAGAAAAAAAAATCATGTTATGAATTGTAAATATCATTAGAATATCCAAAAAAATTTTCACCTTGCAATAAATAAATTATCTATCGAAAAAAGTTCATATTTTATACATGATTGCAATTTCAACAAATAAAATTATAACCGATCTTTTCTTCTGCTGATTGAATATAATTTCCTTTAATAATATTAACCGAAAGCTTTCCATTGGTTGGATGATAACAGAGGCCAACCTGAATGGTTGGATCTGTTTCCATTGGAGAATCAGTTATATCAACTGCACTTTCTTTCTACAATAATATAATTAATTTAATTTCGTGTATATTTTTATTCAATATTAAATTCATTCATTATCATTCAATGAAATAGAGCACAAAAACTAGCACTGACACTAATATTGAATTTTTCACTGGAAGTTCATTCATGTTTTACATAGTTATTTAATGAGAAATGTACAATCCGTGCAATAATTACATTGCAATGCTCATCTTAGATTCTATTATTTCACTGTTTTCTATTTTTAGGCTGAAAAGCAATTTCACTGTTGATTGATGTGAAGAAATCGATAATTGAATATTGAAATTATCAGATTTTTACTGGGGTAAAAAAACGAAAAACAAATTTCTTTGAGAAATAAAATTTAAAATAAAATACATTGCAAACTATCAACTTTGTGAATAATTAAATAAAATGTTTTTTTTTCCTTTTTCAGATTGATCAAAATTGTTTATTTATATTATTAGATGACAATATTTTATAATGAAGTTGTAGATATTCATAAAGATACAAAATTTGAAAAAGGCTTTGCCAAAAATTCATGTCATTTGTTTTAAAATATTTTCAATTGCTTAAGATTAATCAAAAGTGTTGATGACAAAAATACAAATTTGGGTAAAATCTCACATTTCTTATTTGCAGACAAAAAGACAACGGTATAAATGTATGTAAATGTGTAGATTTCTGAATTAAAAAAAGTTCTAAAATTTAAAAAAATAAATTTACTTTAAACTCAATGAAGGTCTTTCATTATTTTCACTCTTTAATCTATTTTTAGTTTTAAATTTCTTAATCTAATTCCTTAATTCCTTTTCAAACGGATAAATCAGTATATTTATTATTTTATAACCAAATTTTGTTGAACAAATCTTAATTTAGTATGACAAATTTCATATAAATTATTTATTAGTTCGAGTTTAGTTTCGAAGGTACCTGATGAACGAATCTGATTTACTAAAACTCCTTAAAAGCATACATTTTTGTTTTGTCTTCTGTTTTCCTTTTTAATGGATCTTCTTTATTTTTTCCCTTAACTTGTTCGACTATTTGAGGTGGCTCTGACTAAGTTGAGAGTTTTTTTTTACAATGACCTTTCCTCGTCACTATCTCCAATTAAATTATCTCCAAACAAAGAACTAGGATTAATTTATAAATTACATTAATTTGTTTGCTTTCTTTCCACACACGTTCTATATATTAAATGATCATATTCCACAAAACAAAAAAAACACAATGATAAGTTTGTGCATTTCTATAATATAAGTTTACTGATGTTTTATATTATATATCACTTTATTCTACGAAACCAGGTGTATCATTGTCAAAAATGTGACTGACATGACCTCTAAGAAACAAGTAACTTTCTCGTCACGTAAGTCAAATAAGGGTGACCCTTTTTGTTCAGGATGTACATAAAAAATTACATGAAAAAGGTACCAATATATTTCAATTTACTTTATTAATCAAAATAATTAATAAAATACACCAGTACGGTGATATATATCAATATGTTAAATAAAATATGTTGTGATTAGTACTAACCTTTATAATAACTTTTATTATAATAACCTTTATTATAACCTTTACATGAAAAAGGTACCAATATATTTCAATTTACTTTATTAATCAAAATAATTAATAATCCAATTTTGGTCAAGGAGTGATTTTAACTCGGATTTACTCGGCGATTAACACGTTAAAAATACCCCAGAGCGAACAGTTATTCAAACTGTGTATAGGTAAGAGTGCAAAGTGAAAATATTTTTGCAAAAATATGCAAATTTGAGTTAAATAAAATTACTTTTAATTATTATTTTTAGATGTAATTCTATAATATCATTATAATAAAATAATTACCGCTGCATTTATTTTGAAATACTCTACCTTGTTCATATCAACAGTGACTGGATTTTCTAACAATAACATCAATTAATAATTTTATCTAAGACTTATAAAAATAATAATAATAAAACTTAATTTCATTATGTTAATTTGAATTTAATGCAAACATTCACTTGAAAATATGCGCGCATAAATGAGCTACTACGCAAAATATTATCAATTTCTCAGTTTTAATATTATAATATACTCTTTTTTCAAGAAAGCAATGGGGAACGGCAAAAATTTCGGAACACACTTTTAAAATTTAAAAAATTAACAATTTTTATTTAAAATTAATATCATATTAATGATTATATATTTATTTGTTCAGTGTCAACAAACAATAACATGACCCGGAAAACTAGTGTTAAAAGTGTTAAAAAAAGTAAAAAATTCACGTAAAAATTTATAAAATTTATATTAATTAAAAAGTCATCATTATAATAATTTTTTAAAAATTGTTACGATAAAGTTTTTTATATGAAAAAAATAATATATAATATAATCTTGAAAATTTAAATGAAAATTTGGGAATAAAATGTTTTAAATTAAGCTATTGTTATTAAGAATGTTGGGAAGAATAAACTTTATTTTTACAAAGTTTGTCCGACGTTTTATTAATTTATAAATGACAACAGCACAGTAGGATTTATCAAACACAGAAGTCATGCCATTCGTCCATATATGCAGATTTTATCAGCCAACCTAACTATTGTGTTTAGAATATTACACATGTAACGGGGTTTTATTCATGTAAAAAGTAGAACGGTAGCAAATGCAAAAGAAATTAAAAATAATGAAACAGTTGTCAAAATAAAAGAAATTTTTCTACACAATTAACCAAAATTCATCAATCGATGGTCAATTTTGTCGGTATTCTGATGATAAATAAGCATTCCGTAACAAATAAAAATAAAATGTTAAATAATTTCATATTTTATTTTTAAAGAATTGAAAATTATAAAATAAATGATATGAAAATAATTCACAAACTTAGACAAAAATCAGAAAGTCAAGAATGTTTCTCTCACATTGATAGAAAATAAAAACTTTAATTAATAAAAACTTAATTGTAGGAAATTCTAAATTTTCTACTTTATTGTAAATTTTGTCTTAAGTCCATTTAAGATGTTGTTGAAAAAATTACTTTCTCTAGATTTCGGTAGATTCATTTTCTAAAGAGTTAAAGGAAATATTTTTTGTAATAATTTTTCTTGTTTAATTTTCAGTTCCAATTGTAATTTTTTGATGACATCCTTGACATTGTGTAGATCATTAATCAATAAAATTTCAGGGATATGATTAATTATAGATTTATTTAGATTTTTATCTTAACTTTGCTGATAAACAATGATTTTTACTGAATTTATTAAAAAGAGAGCTTGAAGACTACAAATCAGTAATTATATCGATGTTTTTAATACTCACGAATTTTCGGCACTGCCTTTTCAAGTGAATTCGGGGGTATCGCAAAACATCGATATATTACTGACTTATAGTCTTCAAGCTCTCTTTTTAATAAATTCAATGGAAAAAATAATCAGTGGTGAAATTGGAAAAAAAAGTTCTTATAATATGATTTTTTACTGTTTTTATTATTATTATTAATATTATAATTATTATTTAACAAGTAAATGACAAGGCTGAGAAGGATTGAATTCTGCATCGAATACTATAATAATTTTTAAATTTAGAACAAATGTAAGTATAACTGTACATACGGACATATACAATGATAATTATAAAATTAATTTATTATAATTAATTAATTAATTCATTCACTCATACTTTGCCTAATAAACGTTTAGGTATTATTTCATAAAATAAAATTTAAATTTAAACAAAATCCAAATACCATATTTGTCATGACAACAATTCATCAAATCTTCAAATTTGTCGAAAATTTCTTCATCACTGTCATCCATATCTAGAATAAGATTTATTCAGTAAATTGTATTTAAGTTTATGGATAAAAGTAAAAATTAAAATCTTATTTTTATAAATGTTTTCTAAATTTGCCTTTAAAAATTCCGATATGGTTTTAATTTTGATAAAATCAATTTGAATTTCAAATTGAAAAGAATTGTTTTATAATTGAAAACTTTCTCCCTTAATAAATATATTGCTGTAAAAGCATCATAATGTCATGTATTGCAAGGTTGGAAGCATGTTCACTAATAAGTTTCCAACTCCAGTTTATCTGTGTTCAGAATTCGTTTATCAATTTTCATGTAATGAGTGTAATGCCACTTACATTGAAGAAACTGCCCATCATCTATGAACTCGAGGTCTTGAGTATTGCCGACAGAATAGATTAATTCACATTAATGATTCTTTTGGGAAGTGTACCAATAAAAAAATAAATATTTCTGCTTTTAAGATCTTGTCGAAAAATTTAAGTAATTACGAAACCGAGTAACGTGCGAGGCGTTGCTAATTCGATCTTTAAATCCTATAATTAATATTCAAAGTACCAAGTATACATGGATTTTGAATGTATTTAAATGAAAATTTGGGAATAAAATGTTTTAAATTAAGCTGTTGTTATTAAGAATGTTGGGAAGAATAAACTTGCATATTTATTATTTGGGATGATGTTATTGTTTGTTAAATGTTATGTATGAAAACAATTTTTAAATTTTTAATTTAAATTAAACTTATTTTTTATATTCATTAAAATTTTTTTTATCAGAATGTTAACAATTGTTTGTTATAACAATCGCTAAATAATGGCATCGATTTAAAGCTAACGAAGAGCACCAAATCCAATATATATATATATATATATATATATATATATATATATATATATATATATATATATATATATATATATATATATATATATATATATATATATATATATATATATATATATATATATATATATATATATATATATATATATATATATATATATATATATATATATATATATATATATATATATATATATATATATATATATATATATATATATATATTACTACAATATATTTCGACAGAATCACTGTCATCATCAGGTAGAATTGAAATCAAACTAAATCAATATAAATTGCTGCTTTTTTTAATAAACTAATTAACTAATTCATTAATTTTTTAAAATTAATTTCGCTAAAAATTTACAAAATTCTGTTTTTTATATTCAAATTTTAAAAATTATAAAAAATTATAAAAAGTTATAAAACTTTAAAAACTCACAAAAGTTGATAATCAAACAAGATTCTAATAAATTTTCCACAAAATTGTGTTTATTAATATTAATCAATTAATTCAGTCGATAGTGATCAGGAACTTGAAAACGGAGATGACGGACAGTCATTCCAATGTATGTGGCATTGCACCCATTTCTTTTTTAATACAATTAGGATTATTATTTGTTAATTTGTTTGAATATTCTTATTTTCATTTAGTTGTTATTAATACGATTCTTAGCCTGAAGAAGACTGTTAAACGGTCGAAAATTATATAGCAATGTTATATTTTAATATATTTAGTTGGCTATTTTCAATTAATAATAATAATAAAAATTGTTAATCGATATACAATTCTTAAAAGATGCGCGAAACAGATAAATCTGTGTGATTGTTATTTAATATAATGATAAACACCAAATGCATTTCATTAATGTTCAAGTTTTATAATATTCACTTAGTTAATTTTCAACTCAAAATAAAATGTGCATTTAATTGTGATATTCAATATGAAATAAGAATCATATCTATATATATGTACTTAATTTTCTTTTATACAATATTCAAAATATTTTTTGTTATATTCATTCAGCCAAACTGGTCCAACAAAGAAAGATATCACGATGAAGAATAAGTAAAACGTTTTATTGATATACATTACTGAGGCGTAGAAATGTATAATATATGGTGCCTATAATACAAAATAAAATTTTCAAATTTAAGTGACAGAATTGACATGCAATACACAATAAAGGATTTGCAGAAAATATTTTTCATCT
The DNA here is from genome assembly GCA_959609185.1 of Schmidtea polychroa. Classification (NCBI taxonomy): domain Eukaryota; kingdom Metazoa; phylum Platyhelminthes; order Tricladida; family Dugesiidae; genus Schmidtea; species Schmidtea polychroa. Next base: position 10,946 of record CAUHTR010006119.1, read on the forward strand.
TCATAAAATATTATATATTTATTGTCATCTAAAAAATCACTTCATTTTCGATCAATAATGTGAAAGAAAATAAAATTGTTACTGATATTTTATATTTGAGTTTAAAATCTCTAAAACCTACTTATATTAAGAAGAACACTTTAAGAAGAGAAATTAACAATAATTCTACTTATGAAGAAGCACTGTCATTACTATGCATATCAACTTAATTAAGTACAAGGTTCATCATAATATATCTATTTTAATTTTTTGGCTGGTGTTAGTTAGTGGCCTGTACTAAAAAACGCACTTAATTATTATTATATTAGTTTCGTTAAATATTATTATGTACTTCCGTGTTATCTTACCCCTAAAAATTAAATTAAAAAAGAACACATATAATTATTGTGTATATAAATAATAAATCACAGTTATAAACTCAGCAAATGTTTGTAAAGAGTTTATAAATGGTCATCCAGGTGGCCAGAAAACCACAATGTCGTTGAGAATAGTGTCGAACACATCGGCACTGTTGCTTAGAACACGTTTGCACCGCATAAACTCACATAATAACATAATCACATAAATCACAGATAGCCTTAATAAATTCATGTTCAATAATGTCATCAATAATGTATTCTCTCATTTTTTATATTGTTATTTTAATTGTATTTTATAATTTAATTTTTGGGGGTAAGATAACACGGAAGTACCTATTATTACTACTTAAATATTTAACTACTTATGTTGAGATTTGACATGGAACAAGCATCATTTTTGGGAGGTTAATGCTGTACTTAGTAAATTGTATGAGAAAATTATCACAATGTGTTATGTCACTAAAACTTTTAATAATGTTTGATAATGAAATCAAATATAAAAGTTAAAGCAAATTTTTAGGATTTCTTAAAAAGAAACAGTCGAAGATAGAAAATTAAAATACAATTTAATAGAAAAGGAAATGCAAAGTATGAATATAAAATTGACTTGATCTACAATACTGAACGAATAAACATAAATTCCCTCGAATTTTCCAAAAACCAAATTGGTCCTACTTTCTATGAATTTTATGCAGGATAATTGATAATCTTTTAGGAAATTTTCAAAATATTAACACAAATAAATATCATAAGTCCCAAATTTTTTCAAGTAATAATTTTAATTAACTACTCAAATATCAATAAATAATTCATTTAAAATGAATTTTTAACATTGAATTAAAAATGTTTTTCTTCTTTTCCAAAAAAATCATTTTTTAATTTTTCAAATAGTTTTTATGTCTGATAAATAAATAAAAATCCTCTCAGATGAATTTAGAAAAAAATATTTTAAATGAATTAATATTTTATAGAGATTTATGAAAATTAAGTGAATGAAAATTGTTTAGGTATGTTAATAAATAAGAAAATACGTCAAATATTTCATGAATATCACAGAAAATTGACTCACGAGAAATTTCCCTTATATCTCTGAATATATTCAGTTGTATTACTCTTTGTTATAGGATACGAAATAATATTAAAGTGACTATTTAATAGGAAAAAGAGATCAACTAAAAAATTGCCCCTTAAAAAATAAAATATAAGTAAACACATTTATTAATCTAAACGAATCAATTTTAAAATTTCATCAAAATCATTTTTAAGAATATTGTCTCTAAACATCCACTCTCCTAAATACAATGGCAATTTTTCTTTTTCATAGATTTTTTCAACCTTCTTCATAGATTTAATTCAACTTTTTGTTTTGCCCAGTAACTTTCAATGGCTTGAGCATGCGTTGTGTATGTTTAATAGTTAATAAACTGTGTTTTTCATTTTCAAAATTTCTCAAAAGATCAAAAAATTTAATTATTGTTAGTCCAGAGTGATTAGAAAACCAGCACCACAGTATTAACAAACGAGTTTTAAGGTCTAGAAAAGGTCAACCATTGTCAGTAAACAATAATTATAAGTTAATATACTTCTTAAGATTCACTTTTGTCTAAAAAACGCTATTAAATTTGCTGAACTTTCTTACATTAATTTTAAAAATATATTTCCAAAGACAAACATTAATAATAGGGTTTAAACAAAAAGATTTATTTGATAAATTTGTGAGGTAAAAAATCAGTTAATTTTTAAATTGTAATCAACTAAAAAGTTAACATAAAGCACGTATTTCAGGACATTATTAATCCTTCTCATGATAATTACTGATATCAACTAAATCGACTGTACAAAACAAATACAAAAACAAATTCATTATGAGTAAGGATAAAGTTTCAGGACCCCTAAACCTTTTCGTGCCAAATGAATTAAAGGTATTCCACGAAATTCTCAAAAATCATACAACGAGAAAAACTCATATTATATGTATACAGTTTCGTTCCTTCCCTACTATACAGTTCTGTCTATATATAATATATGAAAATCACGTATCATATACTAGCGCTATACATATTATTAAAATTTTACTATTTATTTAATATAAATTAGTTTTCATTAATGAATTTTTCTAAAAATACAAATAAATAAGAAATACAAATAAAAGTGAAACCTCTTTATCAATTGAAAAGTAATACAAATAAATCGTCAGAAAAGGGTTAAAGATGAATCCTCAGGTTACAATTAAGGGGATCTTTTCTTTTTCATTTCCAATGTACTTTATCTTCATTTCATTACAGACTATTAATCAATATTTTGTTTTATATTTAACACGAATTGTCGGCATTAACTTTTTCGAGTGCATCATCTATTCAACTAACATATTTATGATATAAAAAAATGAATAGATTACTAATTCGAGTGTATGAAAAATAAATCGAATTAAATAAAAAATTTCGAAAGAAAATATTTTAGCCATGAAGGTAATATTGAATTATTTTTAATTTCCGTCACTGCCATGACCATAAATACATATCAAGTCATTCACTTTTAGCTATTCATCATTTGATGTTCTAAACCGTATGAATTTAACAATGTAAAATGATAAGAATCACGAAACAACTCAATGATAATTTCTACTACACAATCATAATTATTAATAAATATATGCCGTATGATATAAATATTAAAATAGTTTATAAATAAATAAAGCCTACTTTGAGCTTTCGATCGTTCCGAAAAACAAAATGGAGTCGGTAAAAATCGACAGCAAGCAATTTGTTTAACATATAATAAAAATAATACCATAAGAAATAGCACTGCCGTTATGCATGATAGAAAAACAACTGCAGGCCGCGGAATATTGTCTAAGAAAATATTTATGTAAAATTTTAAAATAAAACAATTTAAAGATAGATTCTACATGAAATCTACAAGAATTTTCATAAAAAACTAACAAACTAACCTATATTGCTCATTAAATAAATTTAACATACAGTTGTTTGATAGATTTTCACAAATGATATAATAAAACAAATTTACAATGAAATATTCATTTATAAAAATAAAATATCAAATCGACTATTGAAATTAATTTCATTTGTTTTCAATATTTTTCAATTAAATTTATATAAATTTAAACTTTTAATAATTAATTTAACAAAATATTTTGTAACTTTAGAATTCTATTTTTTTATATTTATTTAGAATTCTATTTTTATTACTTTCTGGATATTGCACAAATTTCTAACTCTTAAAATTAAAACATACAACGTTACGCAGATATGGGATGGGTAATTATTTGAGTATAAGATTTCCATATTCTAAAACTACGAGGTCAGAGGGGATCGGATAGTTGGGGATCGGATAGTTGTACCAGATAATTGAAAATTTATGAAATAATACAATAAAATATATATGTAGTTTAACTTACTTTTGAAGCTTGTACAAGACAAATCTCGAGTGAAGGAAATTGAAAAGCCGGGGGAGTTGTACCGACCACAAATTTTATATGAAACATAATTATGGAACTAAGCTCCAATCTATCGATCTCATTGCAGCAAAAAAGCTCATTCGAACAGTAAATCCATTTAAATCTTTCGAATTTATTCTACAATCTGCTGTTATCATAAGGCATTGACTTAAACGGATTATGAATATCACCTGAATTGATAATTTGGTTTAGTTTATCATTCATTGATATTTTCAACGTAAATTCATTTATTATTTTAAATAAACAGAAAGCCAGAAACTTTCGAAGTATAATTTAAAATAATCTAACAATCTGAAGTTTAAAATAAAATTTAAACACCAATTGAAAGTGCAAAACCTAACTTTTAAATATTTTATTCCAAAAACTAGATCACACACATAAATCAAGGCACACGACACACACCTCAAACTGCGACACATTCCACTAACACAAAAAAATGTACCTCAAACATTTGATTGAATGCATACCCTAAGGGGAAATGCTCTAATTCATTTCAAAACAATAATTATCGATCAATATGAAAAATTATAACAGTGTAATAGAACTTACAAAAATTCAGATAACAAGTGATTCAGAAGTAAGCAGTGCAAAGCAATTTGTGGAATTCGATGAAGAAGTTGAAACTGAATTTTTGGTTATGGACGAAATATTGAATATTACGACTGAAAGTAAAAAATATGGTGAATCGAATTGAAAATGACATGATAATTGCAAATTCAAATGATCAGGATCAGTGCTCGAAGTGGAACAAAATATGTGCCGGGATAGGCATGCTGTGGCACCCGGGATTCCAGGCTTTTATGCAGAAATTTTCAGTTGGGGGTGTTGCAAAACTTTGGGGGGTGTCCAACAAATTATTTTGGGGGGGGGTGTCCACCCATTTAATCATAAGTTTCAGGGGGTGTACCTGTTTTAATGTGGGAGGGTGGGGTGTCAAACAATTTTGGGGGGTGGGTAAATCCCTGCCGGATTCTCATTTTTAACCAAGCATGCATAAATTATATATAGAGGGGGTCGCAGTATAAATAACTCAACAAACAACTTGCTGGTTTAACTAAAATAAATAAGAGAATATACCTACCTATCCATTACTGCTGCTTGGGAAATTCTTAATTGAATAGAGAATAGAGAATAAAGAATATATATATATATACATACATATATGGATGTACTATGTGTGACCTTAATTGCAGTATTTGTGTGAATATAAAATGAAATAAGTACCGGGATAAACCTATAGATTATATGAAATGAAGTGCCGGGATGCCATTCCGCCTACATAATCAATGCCGGGATAATATCCCGGCTATCCCGCCTCACTTCGAGCACTGATCAGGATACGGATGGTGAATGAAAGATTAATCAGTAAGACATCACAGACAATAAAAAATTTTTATCTCTATTAGTTTCTTCATTGGATAATTCCGAATTTTTCGAAAAAGTAAGAAATTTAGAAATGAAGTATGTTGAATTGAAAAAAGAACAGCTCAATTTTGCATTTCTTTTAAAAATTATTTTGTTGCATGCATCCCGTTTTGCAAAATTTACCTCTTATATGTATTATCTTCCCTGAAAATATTTTGAAATTTGATTATATATTCATTATATATTCATTATATTATATAACTTTGTATTTGTTTTACAAAATCTCTAAGAAATTATTATCAAACTCAAAACATTCAATCGTATTGTAGAAATCTGATTCTGAACCTCTTAAATCAGAGATGAAAATTGAAATAAGTTTTTATAATATATACTTTTTTTTCTGGTTTTGACACCAAAAGTCACTTGAAAAAGGCAGTGACGAAAATTTGTGAATATTAAAAAACATCGATATATAGTAGTATGTTATGGGCCATCCAGATCAGGAGCTCCCCCGGCCACATATACCCCCCCCCCCCCGGGAAAAAAAAATTTTTTTTTAAAATAAAAGGTCAAGGTCATTTATTTTTTTTAATTTAATTTTTTGTTTTAATTAAGTGATCCAGAGGGCCCATACTTTTTTTCATCCCAAAAATTAATGTTCCCACCAACGGATTTTATTGACCGATACCTCATCTTAAAGCTCAGTCCAAGACCTTTCGAATGAGCTATAGGTATCTTATATATCTTTAATAGTTTTAATGTTATTAACATTTGATGACCACCATCTTTTCAAAGTTAAATTATTATTATTTTTCAAAATATTATTAAGTGATCTGGCAGGCTCATACTTTTTTTCTTCCCAAAAGTAATGTTCCCACCAACGGATTTTATTGACCGATACCTCATCTTAAAGCTCAGTCCAAGACCTTTCGAATGAGCTATAGGTATCTTATATATCTTTAATAGTTTTAATGTTATTAACATTTGATGACCACCATCTTTTCAAAGTTAAATTATTATTATTTTTCAAAATATTATTAAGTGATCTGGCAGGCTCATACTTTTTTTCATCCCAAAAGTTATCGTTCCCATTATCCAAATTTATTAATCGATAGCTTATTTTGAAGCTTAGTCTAAGACCTTTCAATTGAGCCATAGAAGGTATCATCATCATTAACATCGGCAAAGTTATTAAAGTTTTCCCGAGACCATTTTTCAAGGTCATTTATTTTTCAAAATATTATTTTCAAGGTCAAGGTCAAGGTAATTTATTTTCAAGGTCAAGGTCATTTATTTTTTTCAAGGTCATTTAATTTTCAAGGTCATTTAATTTTTCAAGGTCATATTTTAAAATTTAAATGTACAGAGTTCCCGACAACGATAATTATTCAACGATAGCTCATTTTAAAGCCCGGTCCAAGACCTTTCGATTGATCCATAGAAGGTATCATCATCATTAATATTGACAAAGTTATTAACAATTGATGACCACCATCTTTTCAACGTTAAATTATTATTATTATTCAAAATATTATTAATTGGCCCAGCGGGCTCACACTTTTTTTCATCCCAAAAGTTATCGTTCCCATTATCCGAATTTATTAATTGATAGCTTATTTTGAAGCTTGGTGCAAGACCTTTCGAATGAACTATTGCAGGTATCATCATCATCAAAATTGACAAAGTTATTAACGTTTACCCGAGACCATTTTTCAAGGTCATTTATTTTTTCAAAATATTATTTTTTTTTCAAGGTCAAGGTCATATGACTCAGCGTGATGACTCATCAAGGTCATTTATTTTCAAGGTCATTTATTAAAATAATTATTATTTTCTAAGTTTTTAGTTTCTAAGTTTTATTATTATTATTATTATTATTATTATTATTATTAGTATTATTATTATTATTAATCTATATACTCTTAATCTATCCGACAAGATATTCTGTCCCCCTAAGGGTAATGGTCATAAAGGTACTACTCACACTCAACAAGTCACAGGGGTACTGATCAGATTATTATTATTATTATTATTATTTTTCAAAGATATTTAGTTACATGCTCACTGCAAACTAAAGTAAATATGAACAGTATTATCAAAAATAATAAAACTTTATAAAAATTTAAATTCTTTTAATGGCTCAAAACAAAGTCCTAATCCATAGTGACAACATTACTAGTTTTCAATAATAAAACAATTTTTAATATACTTTCTATGTTTAAACACTTAAGGAATGATTAATAATATTACACAATATAATGATTTTTATCCATAGAAAGAAATACGAAAACTTTTCATTAATAAAAATCAACACAAATCAATGTTTTTACAAAGTTATATTAATTTATCACAGGAAAAAAGATATTAAAATCGCTTAATCACTCAATTGTACATCATCAATATCAATTTCGTCACTCAATTGTACATCGTCAATATCAATTTCATCATTTGGATCATCACCAGAATCGAAATCTGGACTTAAACCATTGAAAAGTGGACCCACTTCCTCATCACCAGAAACAAAATCTGGACTTAATCCTCCGAATAGTGCCCCAACTTCTTCAAATATTTGATCATCATTTATATCATCTAGTGCTAAATAATGACCAAATGCGAGACTGGAATTTTTCCCCACCCAAAACCGCTTGTCGTCGTTGTTTGACAACGCGATTTTATTGTTTTTAAATGTGTACAATTGATGGTTCCGCGTCCCTATCCTACTTTGTGGCACAGAAAATACTACGTTGTTATTGTAGCATTCTAAATATGAATCGTGCCTAATTTCTGTACCTATTAACCTGACTCCTTTTGCTTTTAAATGATCTTTAGCCCCTAACAAACTATAGCACTTGGGTCTTAAGAAAACCCATTCCTTATACCCTAGACCTTTACTTTCATCTTTAAATTTACCTATCACCGAATCAAGGTTTCTAGAGTATAAGGGATGTGCAGGGTCATAGTTGGAAGTGTCTAAAAGATTGTCACGAATCATTGCCGGCAAAAGAGTGTCAAGCTTACAGTTCCTAACCTCGAGAAAAAAGGAGTCAGTATCGCCGGCAACGATATTTATCTCACATTTAAATTCATTTCTATATTTAGCCAATTCTATATACTGTAACTGGTACATCCTCAGTTTAGACAGGTCTAGCACCGTTTGGCCAATGTAACTAGGCCTGTCTAAACATATAGAATCCTTATTGAGACGTGCAGCAATCAAGTCATCATCAATTTTGATAGATTTCTTGAAAGTCGGCTTTGAAGCATATACAATCATCTTTTCAGATGAATTGCATAGCCTCAAATTCATCCGTTTTTTAAGGTTTTCTACGGATTTCCCATACAGACTATTATTAAATAATTTGTATAGATCCCTATATAATTCACATGTAGAATTAGCTCTCAAATTAGTGTTTTTGTCTATGTAAGATTTAAAAATGGGTGCATGCTTAAATTTGATTGCTCTATGTACATTTTTAATAATAGCCCCCAATTCTATATATAACTTGAGAAGTCGCCAATGAAGAACATGGTTCTTCTTCAGCCAATGCGTGAGCATCAGCTTTTCAACTTTAGAATTTGGCGGGCACATCTTTTCAGGAGCAAGAGGAAAATCATTCAGAAAATCATGCAAACAATCAGGGATATCGATATCTACCTCCATAGTATAACCATATGGAAGGTTATCGATATCAGCATTCATACATTCATTCAAGACAGAATCAAGATCATCATACACCCAAACAAAGTCAGCATAAGGCAGATTTTGGCTTAAGGCCCAACCATACAAGTTATTAATATCAATATACAAGAGTTCTGTGTCTTCAGAACTTGCAACATAATGTTTGTTAACAAATGTTAACCCACCCCGTATCCCTCCCTCATAGAAATTAAACATTTCCATGTCCTGCAAAAGTTCAATGGGTTCCGTTAATGTCATAAGCGCAGAGGCCCATGACATACCGGGAATGCCATAGAAATTAAGAGGCTCAAGACCATTGTAAGCAATGGCCTTTTCGCGGAATTGTTGAAAAATAGTCTGCGAGGAGAAACACGTCTAATTTAAGGTAAGTTAACATGTAATCTAACATGTTGTTACAGTTTTGCTGAGTCCAAATAACTTGGGCTAATGCATATTCATCATTAGACACAGAATCCCAGATAGGAGGCAATTCAAGAGTCGATTCCAGAACCTCAAGAGATGTGGCAAAGTCATAAGGAAAGATACCTTTGGCTCGAACAATTGCGCCATCAAAAACAGAAGAAGTTAAAGGCAGATCGGAAAGAGTCTTAACCGCTTTTGCTAAAGAAGAATTAACAAACTGCATGCTGTCAATAAAACGAACAGACAATTTGTTAATGTACGCGATGAGGGAGATGAATTTCTCAGTAGTGGTCGGAATAATATTTAATTCCCAAGAAGGAAAATTCTTCAAACCATACTTCAAAATATGATGGAGATCATACCCCCTCAAATTGTGAAAACCACAGGTAACTGTTTCTGAATTCGTCGAGAAACATTACATTTCCTACAGGCAGCACCAAGATACTTACCTGAAAAGTGACAATGATCCCTAACTCTATTTCTAATAAATTTTTTACAAAGGTAGCAGGTTCTGGAATCACGAAAGGCCCGCTCTTCAGCGAAAGACAAGGTTTGCATGGGCTTTTCCCCATTAATTTCGTAATATGGCAGGACAATTGTCATAGCAATTTCCTCCACCTTACGCAAGAAAGATAAGATGCAATCATCCCCAACAAACTCATAATAAAATTTGGAGTTATTATAATTATTTATTAATAATAAACCTGCTGTTATTGGCAAATGCTTTGATGGTGTATTATATCCCCCGGTAAAATTGATTCAAAGTCTGCATATATCACGAATGGCGGGGTTATGGTTTTCGCATAATTTTGAAAAATTAAATTTTTCTCTTTAGGTAGCGTGTATAGAGTAGTACCTATCTGGTTCTTACTGCAAAGTGCAACATGAATATCAAATGCATTTTTAAGTCTAAATCCGTTAAGACAATGGGGGCACCAGTTCACTTTAATTTGAACACTACAAGAGCTACTACGGTGCGAGTTCATTAATTTTTGCAAATTGAAAACTGCGGTATAATGGAAATTATCTCCATCTTCCAATAAAAGTAAATATATGGGTTCACCACCTATAACCTTAGATCGGTGAATTATATCCAATTGAGGATGATGTGGAATATAATTATCGTCAACTATATTTTCAAAAGGCTTAGCTGGGGTTGTTCTATAAGTTAAAACATTTATTGCTAAATTTAAATCCTTATTTTTCATCTCGAATTTAGGAATATCACATAATTTCATTAAACAGTCGGAAATGGGGTCAAAATTTAACTCGTCAAGATAATTTTTATAGGAACTAACACGGTTCCTAGGACTACGTATAATATTACGTTTTAAAAGTGCTAAAATACTATATATAAAGCACATATCATCGGTGTTTTTAACGTTTACTATGGCATTTTTAGATTTTAAAGATGATGGGGTGGGGATATAACTATGCCCAGCTAGCCTATTCATATGTGTAAATTTTGTTAATATAAAATCTATTTCTTTGATTTTAACAACCCGCCATCCACTACCCAAATATGTGAATTTTTCTATTTTATTATTTAATTTGTGAACCCCCTCACTTA
>CAUHTR010006121.1:0-21781 GCA_959609185.1 Schmidtea polychroa
GGGGGGGGGGGGTACTGTGCTAGCGGTGCCCTGTGCCAGCGGTGCCCAATCCATCTACTTTTTTCCACGTTTTTTTCAATCTTTTTACCATTCTCGTTTCTTAAGATATATCGTCTGTCATGCACTTTCTCGATCACTTTATATGGTTCCTCATATCTGTCCTGGCTTTTGTTGCGTGTTTCTAATTTTACTAACACATCTTCTCCTACTTCAAATTTCCTCCTTATTTGTTCTTCTTGTTCTTCCTTTACCTGTTTTTCTTTTGACCCGTACCATTTCTGCCTGTTAATCTTTTTTCCAAAAACTATCTCTGCCGGGCTTTTCCCTTTCGTTTCTTGTTTGGTTGCATTTAATGTAAATTCGACTTCTGGTAGTATCTCTACCCAATCCGTCTTCCTTCTGTCTCGTAAAGTAGCATTTATCAGCTTTCGTATTGTCCTGAATTGCCTTTCTATCTGTCCATTTGTTTGGTGATGGTATAGACTCGAAAAACATAACTTAATATCAAGTTTCTTTGTGAATTCTCTCAACATTCCTGATTCAAATGCCTACCCACAATCAAATCTTATCTCATTTGGGCACCCAAATCATAAAATACAATTTTTTTAAAATTGTTTTCTTTATTGTTTCCTCGTCTTGTATTCTTATAGTTGTCAAGACTTGATACTTACTATACTGGTCTATTATACCCAATATTATATACTTCTTACGTCATTTTGTTTCTTGCATTGGTCCACATATATCCACGAATATAATTTCGAACATTTCGGTTGATTCTAGTTTTTTTACTGGTTCCTTCGTTGTAATTGTTATAGCCTTGGTTTTTTGACAAGTCTCACAACTTCGAATAGTTTCCTGAATCTGACTCCATAGGTCTTTCCCAATATATCTATCTTTCATATAATCAACTATCTTCTCGACTCCAGCATGACACAATAGTCTATGTATTTCATTTATGGTTTCTTGTATCTCGTTTTCAGGTATCCTCGTTTTCTTTCGTAATTCTACTTCCAAATTTATTTGTTGATTGGTGCTTCTACCTTCTTCTCTGATCGAATCTAGTAATCTAGTTTTTATTTTTCCTTTCTTAGCTTCTTCGTGAGCCATTTGACATTGAACACACGTTTCACATTTAGTTCTGGACACCATGTCTGTATTTTGGTGATTAACACCCTTTCTATATTCAACTATTATATCCAAACTACTCAAATAATTGATCCAGGTTTGGAACTGTGAAGTAATTGGCTTCTTGGTTGTCATCATAAATATGATCGCCTTGTGGTCTGTCCTTAGCGTGAATCTACTTCCGTAGAGATAGTGCTTAAAATGAATACAAAAATAGTATACCGCCAATAGTTCCTTCCTTGTAATGCAATATCCTTTATCATGGCTCGTCATCGAGTGTGATCCATACGCAATTACTCTCTCCTTTCCATCTTTATCTATTTGCGAAAGCACTGCTCCAATGGTATCAAAACTGGCATCAGTATCTAAAATGAACTCAGATCCGGAAAGCATAGGATTGGTGCCGTTGTGAGTGCTAACTTCATTCCCTCGAATACGTTATTCGTTCCTTCAGTCCATTCCAGTTTTTTGTTTCTCGAACCGCTACATAATTGTTCTAACATCCTTGCTTTCTTTGCATACTCACTGAAGAATCTTCTATAATGATTGCAAATGCCTAGAATGCAACGACGTTTCTTTACGCAACTTGGCTTTCCAAAGTTTTCTATAGCCTGAATCTTAGAAGGATCGGTTTTTACTCTTTCTTTACTGATTATGTGTCCTAAGAATCTGATTTCTTTTATTATTTGACACTTTTTTGGGTTAATCTTTAGTCCTGCTTCATCGATCACTTTTAATACTTCACTGAGTATTGTATAAGTTTTTCTTTACTATTCGAATAAATCAAAATGTCATCCAAATAGACCATTGCTCCATTTATTTTGCCTATTACCTTTGTCATCATTTCCTGGAACGTACCTGGTTCTGCAGCAATTCCGAACGGCATTCTATTGAAACAGTATTGTCCTTTCTTTGTTGAGAATGCTGTTTTCTCTAACTCCACTTTCTTTGATTTTAATCACCCTAGGGTTTCTGAAAAACGACATTTTTAGAAAAACGGCCGTTTTCCGTTTTCGAGAAAAAAATTTCCATTTTCCATATTAAAATTTCAAAAAAAATGAGCATTGAGAAATGCATCTGATAAGCGTGAGCGTATTTTAGTTCAAAAATTTGTGCATGTTGAAACAACTCTTTCAACATCCGTTGAAGTCGGTTTTATTAACAAAATTGCTCATAAAGCTTCTGCAAATTTTCTGATTGATGTCCTGTTGTTTATAAACAGCGAATTTTTGTTTCAACAACTTGAATTTGTCAGTATTCAACACTATGTCCTTTTTGAGTAGCTCATTCAACTCCTTAGGAAGCGATAATTCGGTAGTTTCTTCTTGAGTAGTTTTGTTCTAGTCAGTTCCGTCGAATTCATCATTTTCAACAATTAGTACATCATCAAAATCTTGTCTTGCTTGTTTTAAAGAGTTTTGGTGACAGCCAAGTGAAATGTATGATTAAAGAAAAATTGGCCAATAACATCCAGCCTTACCGTCTTGAAATGAAGAAATGAGAACACGCTCAGGGTTAATTTCAAATGACATTAAATGCGGCTTGATATATTCGAACATGCCCTCGGCAGGGTAAGATCTCAAAATACGAATAATTCCGGTTTTCCGTGTATTTTTCTCTACGCTATCGTGTAAGTTTATTCCGACAAAGCACCGGCCACGAATGAATATACTCGTCGACCGTCATGTAAATTTAACTTCCTTCTGCATAATCAAGCGAATTTCAGTCTCCATTTTTTCTCCTCGTTGTAATCGGGAAGCAAAAGTTTCATCACATCAGAGTCCTTTGCCGGTAGTTTGAAGCCATCTCGTTGAATCGATTTACGGATATAGCTACAAAGGGAAATCTTATATTTTAACTCTCAAGTGCACAGACTCTCTAAATCAGGGATGGCAATTACATGGCACGCAGACAAAAAACTTCTGGCACTCTAAGAAATTTAAAAAAAGAAAGAGAAAAAATTCTTATTATAAAATAATTACTGCTTTTTAAAAAAAAATTTGGACCCAAAATTTTAATCAACGGCTTTGAATTGAATTCTATATTTTTTTCTCTAGTTGGCTTTGCGTTATTAAATAACGCAATTAATTATTAAATTTAGTTTATTTTGGCACTTTGATAAAAACCTATTTGCCAAAATAACGGTTATTTTGTACATACGTATATGGTTGTGTTATAATTCTTGTATATTCTTACATCAGTTTTTAGTTTTGTTTTAACTTGTGCAGTTCAATAAAATTTGTGTTTAATTTTAAATAAAATTTATTTTTTGCTGAATTAAAATGGTACCAAAAAAACCAAAACTACAAGATATTCGTAGCTTTGTACTCTCTTGGACTGCTGATTACGGTTTTGTTAAACATAGAGATAAAAGTCGGTGCGATCTATGCATTATTCATCAGCAAGTTCTTTGTGCAAAATTCGGAACTAGCGATTTCAAAGAAATATCAGAACAAGTTAATAAAATCATAAATTTTGTAGTTGCACGCGACATGCATAAAAGACAATTTAAAAAACTTTTAAATGATATGGATTGCGAATACGATACTCTCTTAATGTGCAATAGTGTACGTTGGCTAAGTCGAGCGACATCCTTAGAACGATTTGTGAATTGCTTGGAAGAAATTCGACTTTTTTTACACGAATTCGACAGGGATCGTTTTAAAGAATTATATGATACAGAATGGTTAACAAAATTAATGTTTTTTACCGACGTAACATTACATTTAAACGTTCTTAATAAAAAATTTCAAGGACGAGGAAAAACAATTGAAGTTATGTTTGGATTGATAAAGGGGTTTGAAATTAAATTAGATATTTTTGCTAGAGATATCGCATCTGGAAAACATAATAATTTTCCGAAACTTAAAAGTTTTTTAAATGAATCTACAATTTTCAAAAAAACTAATTGGAATTTTAATTACGAATTTTCTAAAGTTCTTGAAACTATAAAAGAACAATTTTCAAATCGATTTAAAGATTTTAAAAGAATTGATAGGCTGTTGAAAATTGTAAATTATCCGGACTTATTCGATATACAGGATTTCGATAACAACCTTATTAATTGGATGAAATTAGAAAATTTAGAAATGCAGACAGTAGACTTGCAATCTAATCCTATTTGGACACAAAAATTTGTGAATATGCGAAAAAATATAGAAGAATTGGAATATCATCGATTGTCACAGGATGGAGAGTCGGAATGCCGCATTGAAAACTTGATATTGGAAGTGTGGAATAGTATGCCAGAAGCATTTGCTTCTGTAAAAAAATTAGCAATCGCAATGTTAACCATTTTCGCATCCACTTATTACTGTGAGAGTCTTTTTCTGTACTTAATCATGTACTATCAAAGACAAGAAACAGATTAACAGAAGAAGACTCAGCAGCTTGTATTACCTTACAATCGACAACATACCATCCTGATATTAAAAACCTTGCAAGTAATATGAAGCAAAAAACTTCTAACAAAATTTAAGAATTTTTTATTAAATTTATTATTAAACTTTATAATTTTTTTTACTATTTCTTTATATTGAATAAATATTATCACATGAACTCAAATATTGAAATTTATTTCTGTTTTCTTGTGAATAAAAAAATGAATAAAAAAATGAATAAAAAATGTATATATATAGGTACATATAACAAATAAAAGTTACGAGGGCACGCGAAAAAAATTGAATTTAAATTTAGTTTATTTTGGCACTTTGATAAAAACCTATTTGCCATCCCTGCTCTAAATCATGATCATATGTAAAGGCCATTTCATGGATCGAATAGGTATATATGTTGATTCAGAGTAGGATGTGGCGTTAATAATCTTCTCTGAATTTATTTTGCAAGCTGCGTATACGACGGTATAAGCTAGTGCTGAGAAGCAACAATGAAATCGTAGTCTGGCAAACATATTTCAAAGTCAAGATGCATCAGGATAGTTGTAATAGATGTAAATAGATGTAAATAGATGTAAAACCTAAGAATTCATTTTAATATTTTAATTTAAAATTTTTATTTTGTTTCATGTTTAATTTCAGATTTTGGTAATGCTTGATAGGATCAGTAGTTCTTCAATAAAATTAAGATTCCTTCAAGAAACATTCCATGACTCGTCTAATGTATTGAAAATAATATTTTGGCTCAGATTATGTCCAGTTCCGTTTGGATTTCAAAACATTCTTTTCTCAGTAAACACATTTTGTGACCATTTTGTTTATTTCACTCTATTTTCAGACAGTAAAGGTGCCTTTTTTTAAATAT
This sequence comes from Schmidtea polychroa, assembly GCA_959609185.1. Classification (NCBI taxonomy): domain Eukaryota; kingdom Metazoa; phylum Platyhelminthes; order Tricladida; family Dugesiidae; genus Schmidtea; species Schmidtea polychroa. The sequence goes on from CAUHTR010006121.1 coordinate 5,386, forward strand.
GTAGCTGTTTCGATGATTGGACTTCTTCCAAACCAGATTTTTACATCTAGTATCGGTGCAGGTATTCGTAATTTTCAGTTGACGTTTAGCGCAGAGCATATAACTCTCGAAAGTTATGCGTTTATAATACCGGTACAATTTTATTTTGGAAAAGAAATAATTCAATATATGCTTGTATATGTCTATTTGTGAGATATATTTCTGTCGAATTTTGTTGAATTTAAGAAGAAAACACTGATATAGCTGTAGTTAGGGTATGAGGTGGAAAGAAATGAAACAACTAGAATATTGGAAGAAGATAGAACAACTAAATAGCTGTAACATATAAACTGAATTGTAGTCAACTAGGATAGTGGTATCAAACTGGTGGCCCTAAAAGTGACTTTATGTAACCAGCCTTATAGATATGTTTAAACTATTATTAAAATAAAATGGTTTATCTAAAAATAATATCTTTAATAATTGGAAAAAAATTATATTTTCTTCTTTCATTTATTTACGTCAATAAGCTCTATTATTAGTTCCTACTAAGTTCCTACAAAGCTTCAATCTTTGTCACAATTAAAACAACAGCAAATATCTAGTTGTAATAAAAAAATTGACGTTTTGTGTTATTATTTATAAATGTATTTTATCTGTAAACATGAAAGAATTTTTTTTAATATCCATTCATATTTATTTTAATGATCCTTAAGTTGTTTTCCTATTGTGCAATCAATCCGTATGCAATTTGAGTGTTAACTCACTGACCTAGGATGAAATAAATTAGACACCCTGGGCGACTCTATTATGAAATGGTGGATATCTTTTGTTTATTTAAAATGTAATTAAATGTTTCATATCAAATGAAAAAAAGGTGAAAAATTTCCCTTTATTTTTGTATTATTTTCATCGATATATACACGAGCATATACGGTATTCACTATCTTTAATCACTTTTCAATATGAAATATCTATTGAAATATCTCTCATTTTATTCTCATTTATTAAAAAATCAAATTAAAAATTTTTATTGAAATTAATTAATATTTACAGTTAAATCAGTCAGCGTAAAATTTCTGTTCTTTTTTTTACACTGAGGATCAACCATGCCCTGTTTCTAAGTTACGTCATGAAACAAAAATAGTAACCCAAGTTAGATTGGATGGTATATACTGGACATTCGGGAATTATTTGACTTAGAAAATGAAATAGTTATAAAAATGGCTTGTGGTTTTCAGATGAGTAACTGAATAAAATAGTTTTAAAAAGAGATATTCAATGTCATTGACTCAGAAATTTTGTGACCAAATCCCAGAATCTGACCACTTCGTCACCAGATTGCATCAAATATCACAAATTTTTGTACCACTCGTCAAAAGTATAAATATTTTATAAACTAAGCATATGAGGAACAATTAAAATTTGCAATGACATCCGAGTGTCGTAATTGATTAAATAGAATCAAATGGTTTTTTTTGATTTTGGATGAGTAACTCATGTAGTGGTTAGTTTCTGCAGTCTGGTCACAGAGTTCCTAGATTCAACTCCGGGTAATATCTAATGTCTTACATTGTATCAACGAAACCCAAATAAGCTTTAAATTAATTTGCCATTAGAAATCACATTGAATATCACTTTAAAAACTAAGATATAAAAAATATTGATTATTATATTACATTTAGAGAAAATCCCGATGAAGATAACAAAAAATATGTCTCCAGTAAAGAATTAACTACTAAATAATTTTAACCATGCTATGGAACTAGTTGATAAGGCAAAGGATATTTTGGAGAAAATGATCTAGAACGAAATTTTAAGATTCGGAGCAGTATCCCATAATATTAACTGTCATAAAAATATCACGCTTAAAAAATGTATCAGTTAAACCAGAGTTTCTTAACTTTTTTTTACCCTCATCTCATATTTGGTGGCACACCCAGCTATATCAAATCGTAATAATAATTTATGTAAAGAATTGATTGGTAAAATAATGATTACTTGGGGGGACCATACCTGTATCGTAATATGACTTCTTACCTATATCGTAAAGATAGAAGTGGACCAATATCGTAAAAGTTAAAAATGGAACAATATTGCAAAATTGAAAAATGGACCTATATCGTAATCCTTGTTTAATCTGTATATTATAAAATAGAGATTGAAGTTTATTTATTTCAATTATTTATGTTAATAAATTATAATTAATAATTAATAATTAAATTCATTAACAAATGAAAAATTTATTGGATCATTAGTATACTCATTTAATTGGGATTGCAGGATATTATTTTGTTTTTTAATTTACGATATTAATTAATATTTCTTGTTACAATATAAAAGAAGAAATTAAATTACGATATTAATTAACATTGCTTCTTACGATACAGAATTTTCACGATATAATTCCCATATTACGATAAGTTTTTTTACGATACAGGTAGTGGCAATCATTACTTGCAATATTCTAAACTTTTAATTTGTAATGGTTTATACTTCTAGAAGCTAATTATAGAAGCTGTATAAAAAAATTTAAAAATTTTTAGTTTGTGTCATTTTGAAATTTTAAATGTAAAAAAAAGACTAATGATACTGATAAAAAATACAAGTTCTTTGCGAGACACCTGTTTTTATTTAGAAAAAGAAATTAATTTATTATGTTTCCACACGTATATATACATATTAAATTAAGCATTTTATTTATATTATTAAACGTTGTATTATTATTCTTTATTTTAAAAATTGAGTTTACCTAATACATCATTTTTAATATATATATATATATATATATATATATATATATATATATATATATATATATATATATATATATATATATATATATATTATATATATATATATATATATATATATATATATATATATATATATATATATATATATATATATATATATTGCTAAGATATGTTCTCAGATGTTAGAATTTTAAATCTAGGGTTGCCAACTCCCACAACCTCGAATACGGGAGATTATAAAATTGCGAACAGTATAACGCTTAAGAAATAATATAACATGTGTTTTTTCACTTTTTTTGGTTTACGCATGTTAGTGATTTTAACTATATGATGACTAATACCATAAAGATTTAAACAAAACAATTATTTTTGCATATTACATTTTACATTTTAAAAGTGCAAAAAACCTGACAGTGACAGACTAATAACGTGGGTCGCTCGCCTCGAACAAACAAATTAAACTTCCGGTGATTGTGAGTAAAAATAAATCTTGACTATCATTATTTTAGAAAAATCAAATAAAAGTTAAAACTTCAAAAACTGCACGTTTTTCTTGAAAAATTGTAAAATATTGTAAAAACGGAAAGACGGGAGATTTACATCTCCTGGGTCATAGTTAACCGGGAAACGGGAGACTAAAGCCGATTCCGGGAGACTCCCAGCAAAAACGGGAGAGTTGGCAAGCCTATTTATATCTATATATGTAATTGTTTAGGTGTGTGATAGAGAATTTTGTAGAACCCGATAGAGTCACTAATAAAAAGTGTCAGGGCAATCAGGGTGCCTGTATGTCAGGTATTTTATATACAATTTATGACGAACGAGATAAATGTCAACTTTTTGCGAAGAAATATAAATAAAAAACTTTATTTAACTGACTGAACTTTTATTAAAACCAAAATTAAAGACCTTGTTTTGCCAAGGACTCAGTTCAATGAAGGTTCGAATAGAATAGTCCGCAGATTTGAAAAATTTAGTATTTAATATTTCTGATCTTTCTTCTTGATCTTTGATGATTCGACCGAAATAGTATAAGGATCTGAACAATTTAGGATTTAATATTTTTGATCTTTCTTCTTCTAGATCTTTTGTGGTTCGACTGGAATAGTTTCTGGATTTGAGCAATTTAGTATTTAATGTTTCTGATCAGTCTACGTATTTGAGCAATTTGGTGTTTAATATTTCTGATTTTTCTTAGGTTTTTTATAGATTTTTTTTTCAATTTTTTATTTGTCATATTACTATAGCGATAATTTACTATAATAAATTATCGCTATATAGTTTTTTTAAATTTCATTTCCATGACACTACGGGAACGAAAACGGTCGTAATAATAAAAAAAACCTAATTGTGGTTTTGTTGAAAACTATAATAACAATAAAAATATAACAATCTACTACATAACTTCCTCCTTTAAAACCGGAGGTTAACATGAACTATTTTTTTTTGTTTTATGTTTTACTTTGTTATACAGGTAACCCTCCTACAACGCAATAGATAGGTTCCCAAAAAAAATTTTTAAATCTCAAAATTGGTTTTTATATGGTATATACAGGTAGCCCTCCTACAAAGCGGTAGATAGGTTCCTAAAAAAAGTTTTTGTAGATGAATGTAATGTTTTTGTGGTTTGGCTGTGTTTTGGTTTGTGTTTGAGTTTGTGTTTTGTCTTTTGGTGGGTTGTTTTGACGGTTTTTGTTCTGGTGATAGGGTTTTTTATTCACCTTATGTTTATTTTCATTTTGTTGTTGTTTTTAATTATTGTGGCAACGTTTTTGTTGATTTCTAGGAGTTTGAATGGGGCTTCGTATTTGGGTTCGAAAACTTTTGTGAATGATTTTTTTTATAAGGATGGAATCTGTTGTTAGGACTGTTTTTCCATCCAATTCATAGTCTGGTCTTCTTTTTAGGATTCCTTTTGTATTTTGTTCAGTGGTTTCGCTGTTTTTGTTTTTTATTTGTTTGATGTTTTCAGTGTCTTTAGTTGTATTTGATTTAAGTGTATGCTGGACTTTCATTATCTGTTGAGTTTGAGAAATTTCTCATTCCAATTAGTATTGTGAGTAGTTGATTTAACCAGTTTTGATCATTGGCTTTTGTTCTGATGCTTTCTTTTAATGTTCTGTGAAACCGTTTAAGTTTTTCGTTTGATTGTGGGTTGTAAGCTGTTGTTCGGTTCCTTTTTATGTTGTATTTGTTGCAGAGTATTTTGAACATTTCTGATTCGAATTGTCTGCTTTGATCAGTTATGATTGTTTTCGGTTGGCCATAACGAGCTATCCAATTTAGTTCGATCATTTCGGAAATATTTTTTGCGGTGATTTCTTTTATTGGGATCACTTCGAACCAATTGGATTTCCCGTCTATTATTGTCAGCAGGTATTTGTAGTTGTCGTTTGGTGGTAGTGGTCCTACCACGTTTGTGTGTATGGTTTCAAAAACTTCGCTACTTGGGAAGTTTACTTTTTGGGTTTTGAGTTTTTTGTTATTTTGTTTAATTGGCAGCTGTGGCAACTCTTGACATAATTTTTTGTCTTTCCGCATTTTAGGTCATACATAATTATTATGTATTAGTTCGGATGTTATTTTGTTTCCCTGGTGATTAATCTTGTGTATTTTTTCGATGCAGTTTTGACAGAATTCCTCGGGGAGTAGTATTCGTTTGTTGCTTTCGTTGGAGACGTCGTGCCATTCTCCGTTGAGTTCTTGTAGTTTCAGGTTGTGTTTAGTAGGGAGTTTGTTAATTGTTTGGTTTTGTTTGGATTTGATTTGATCAAATTTCAATCCAAATTACAATAGGCGCCAGTGGAGCGATGACGGGTACCGCTACCTTGGCAGAGACAGTCCTAGTTCCGGTATAAACATTGTCTGGAGTGGCTGAAGGGGAAGATTCTGCCCAGTGATTGAGACAAGAGGTTCTATTGAACTGCTTGGAATTATCGGGCAAGTGGTGGATTGGGAAAATGTTGTCCCTGTCAGAGATTGGACATTCTGTGATACGCTTGCGTAACTCGGACTCAGAGTAGATAGAATGCAAGGTTTTTGATTGTTCCTTAATAGTAAGTCTCTGGTTTCGACTTTCTTCTGGTAGGCTCTTTCATTTGGGCCGGGGCGAATCACGTCCCCTCCATAAAGTCGATAGGTTTCTTTAGGCTCCCAATCTCTGATTGCATTTCCTTTATTAACGCAATTTTCTCCGCGCATGAAAAGCACGGTTTTAGGCCCGACTTGGGTAGAGTTGGTTTTGACATTTTCTATAAATGAGACATTCAAGAATGATTCATATATATTCCGGAGGATTAGTGTGTTGGTAAAAGATACTACATCTATTATCATACTATTGTTTATACATCAAGACGGTTCAACAAGAGAAGGATCGATTTGATCGGGCAATGACGAAAATCATTAGTGTATCGTTATAATTTTATTTAATTGTTAAGAATCGTTGCCTTTCATCGTTAAAATCATTTTTCCTAATTGTTAGAAACTAATTTATTAAAAATTCAATTCCTCTAATTATTAATCATGTGTTTTCTCTACTTGTTAGAAACAATTTTGGGTAATTATTAAAAATTCATCTGTCTCCTTGCTAATAATTCCTTTTATTCATTCGTTAGAAACTATTTTAGATAATTATTTAAAAAATTAATTTCGTCTAATTGTAAATCAAAGGTCTGTAGATACAGTATTCATTATTTTATTAAAAGCTTCAACATTTATAGATTTAGTTATTTATTATTGATTTAGTAACGTTTTAATTAATCCCCTGATAACTTATTATTAATGTGCCGTTTATTATATTTTCATAGTCTATTAAGATGTCATTTAATTATTATTGGCCAAGCCGCTGTTGCTACATTCACTTATTCATTAGCCATTTCGTAAGATACGATTAGATGCAAGTTTATAAGTGTTGACAGAAGTTGTAAACAATTGCGCGAAACACCGGGAATTCATACATTGCTGATATTGTAAACTTAGATAGTTTATAGTTAAACCCTCATAAACAAATCGGAGAGTTTCGAGTTAGACTAGTAACGCTAATAAAAATTTCAACCGGATCTCAATCACGCTCGCACTTTAGCCAATCAATCCTTGTTCTAGAAATATTGTTTACTTATTATTCGTCGATTTGGAACTTTATTTACACTAAGTGAGGTCGATTCGCTAGATCGGTGACCTTTGGTCAATTTGAGAAGATCAATGTAACTCCGCCTATCGGGTGAACTGGTCAACATATTCAACGTAATTCGACAAATTCTCGCTTTCGACAATAACTTACTGAAAACAATCTCCGGAGAAATTATACTTCTGATAAATTACTATCATTCTATTCTCGTTCCAGACGACTTATACAACGAGTATAACATTCTCTCAGAACTTTACAAATGGAATCTATGTCCTCATCAAACCTGTCGTCGTGCTAGACCAATTTCTTAATGATATTACGAGTTAGAATTTCTAATCGATGGTTACACTTTTCTGAATAATTTCTGCCATTGATTCGATCTATATACTTCACACACTCATTTAGTCGATTTAACTATATCATTACGATGAAATTCCGACTCACTTCTATTGGATCTTATCTCAATGTCAAACATTTCTTAATTCAGCTCAAATCTCACATCACTCTGTTCAAATCGGTCCAAACTGACTTTATGTTCCATCGACCCTTTCTCGGACTATACTCCATAAAAACGGTGCGCCAAACTGTCCAACATCCGCTGTCGCATCAGCACGAGTGCCAACGGTTCACAAACGTATTTCAATCTGGGGGTATCAATAAATCAGAAAAATTCATAAAATCAAGACATACATAAAAACTAAGACTCCTGAAAATGATTATGATTATTATTACTTCTAATGAAATAATTATAAAATTGTGGGAGGAAAAAGAAAGTTTTGTTGATTTGAAAATTTTAAGTTATACATACCATACATTATCATAAATATACATAAACAGTTCACATTCAATTTAACAATAAAAAATTTACATTTTCTCGAGTTATTGTCTCAAAAGGTTAACTGAATCGATTTGCTGGAAAATTCTTGAATAAACTGGTTCAACTGTTAAAGTGGATTTGGCTTAATTAATATTTCTGGATATTACCTTGGAATACCTAAGTTATGTAAAAAATAGCATTGGAAAATCAATCACAGATGCTCGTATATATACGGGTTTTGCTACGATCTTATCCAATCAGGATTAAGTACTGTTGTAATTTGCGCTTTTTTCTAGTTTATTTATTATTTTATTGTTATTCCTTTAATTATTTTATGTTTTGTTAATTTAATTATTTGATTTGATTTTTCTTAATTTATTTTGACTCACTCTTTATTGATCCCTTATATTTTTGCGTCTTTTCTTAATTTCATTTATTTTTATTAATTATAAATTTCCTTTTTTTATTTGATTTTCTTTTTTAATTTAATATTTATTATTCTCATAATTTGATTGATTTTCCAAATACTGAAATTCCTCACTAAGAAAACATAAGATCTACGCTCAAAACTAAAATTAAAATTGAAAACTTGGTTAAGAATACACTTTTCTCTTATAAGCCCAACAACAATATTTCTGTCATTAAAGGATGTTGGTAGTGTAATTTGATTATTTTTAAGACTTGTTTTAAAATTCATAAGGATAGATAATAATATTTTTTATTGATTTAAATTTATCAATTGCTTTCCTTAAAATGGTGTAGAAAATAAAAAACAAAATTTTTGAAAGAATAGAAAATTATTAATTTAAATAAAAATCGGAAATGTAAATAAATTGTATTTTAAAATACTTTTGTCATGATAACATGATGAATGGGACTATGAATTGGTCGAGGAGAAATCTAAAGGATAATTAATTATCTTATCTTTATGGTGTCAAGTGGGTTGAAAATGTAATTTTGGTTTTAATCTTCAATTAATTACACAAATAAATAAATAATATAAAGGGAATCCAAATCAGAATTTAAGTATTAGCTTTTGGTAGGGACAGAACAAAAATTGTCAATAGGTTTATAGAAAATTTAAATAATGTCTAATAGGAATTAGGAAACTAATTTAAAAGATTAGAGCAAATTAAAAAAGAATTAAGTTTAATTTAAAATTGTTTTTTGTTATTGTCATTTGCAGAATTGTTATAATTTGCGGAAGATTGATTAAAGTTTCAATTGTATACATAAATTATTATTATTATTATTAACATTATTAAAACAATAAAATGATAATTTAAGCCTTTTGCTGCAAATAATGTATTTAATGAAAGAATTTTCGACTATAAGATAGTCCTTGTCAAATCTCTGACAAGGACTATCTTATAGTCGAAAATTCTTTCATTAAATACATTATTTGCAGCAAAAGGCTTAAATTATCATTTTATTGTTTTAGAATAAATGCTGCTACCAAGAAATCATCATTTTATATTAAAACTATTATTATTAACATTATTATTATTAACATTATTATTATTGTTAAAAATTATTACTAAAAGTTTTCATTTAGATATGCATTTTTGCCTGTGTATCTGGATTTATTGTTTTAAAAATTCGTCAAAAATTGAAAATGATAGATAATGGTAAAAATTTAAACCAATTCCTTGTTTGATCGGTGATATTTTTTTCATGAGTATTTTACAATTAAAATATTTTTCTGGAAATATATTAATAGTTAATAGTTTTATTGAATTTTTGGACTCTTGATTGACAGATGTGGTATTGGAGAATACGTGGAGTAATGTCTATTGCGATCCACGTTGAAAATCCTTCTGCTGCCTAAATCATTCAAATATGGAAACAGCTGTGAGATAAATCTTGTAATTAAACAAATATTTATAAATTCATTTCGAATGCATTATTTTTCTTTGAACATTTTCTAAACACATTTAATATTAAATCAAAAACATTTTTATTCATTCCGTACGGTAGAATTTGATTCTTACGGTACGACAGATAACAGCGGCTGACAGTTTTACTTGAATCGGGGTGCAATTGTTAAGTGACCTTAATAGGTGAAAATTTAGATCATTTTTAGGTTTAGATATTATGCGCAGCTCTATTTAAACAGAAAGATCAAAAAGAAAAGTTATGAAAGTTCGGGCCCGGATGTATGTATTAATCTTCCGCAGATTAAAGTTCATTCTTTTTAAATTTTCGACTGTTCCCATATTATTATTTCCATCTTTTTATCCATATTGCTGGGTTTTATTTTTCAAGTAGGTTCCATCTGACTCCTCGTGTTCTTATTTAAACAAATAAATCGCAACCCAACACATAATAGCTTTTTTCAATTTCAATCAAATCACAATTTGTCACTATATTTGCACTTTTCGCTCAATATAAATATTACTCGCTAAGGTAGATAACCCGAGGGGCTATCATCTTTTCTGGTACGAGAAATTTTTTCAATTTCTATATTTCGTTTTCTGATCACTGATTGGCTGACTCTTAGTTTCTTGGACAAACTTACAGCCTGTCTGTTTTTAAACTCTCCTTTTATACTGTTTCTGAGAGAGCAATTATCTACAGAATTGCAATTAATTATCTTCTGGGAATCCTAGGTAAATATTTGAAGGTTTCCAAATTATTTTAATTTGTTTGTTCTTGATTATCGCTCGGAATATTCTCTCTTATCTGATCGATCGGGTTTCACATAGCCTCGGGCTTTCAAATACAGATAGATTAGTTTTAATTTGTATTTTTCGCAATAATTTTTTCTCAGTAATACTGTCGACACCAAAAGTTCCATGTTTACAAAGAAATTATGTTGAATATTTGTTAATTTATTAAATATTTAGATAATTTTAAATGTTGTTAGTAAATAGTGTTGTTGAAGTCCATATATATAGTTGTATAGAAGTTGCAATATTTTTTTTGCATAATTTTTTGTGTATTTTATTTATAGTCTGTTGGTTTTATTTCAAATTTAGTAAGTACCATGTATAACTAAAGGGTTTGTAAATTCATTATTATAACAAAAATTGAAATGTATTGAAAAATTAATGTTCGTGTGGCATTTAAACAAAGGTCTGAGTTCTTAACACTAATTTTTGACAAAAAAACTCTTCTCCTCGGTATTTAATTATAAATAAATCTAGAATATTTACTACCTACTACAGTAACAACATCTCCCAGTTAACTAACACCCTTTTAAAAAAATTGTATTATTTTTGACCCCTAATAAATCGACTTTTTTTAGGATTTAATATTGTCGGCTACTTTTTGTACAACATTTTCGACGAATTTTTCGGGTTTCAACATTGGCGAAGATTTTAACCAATTAAAGCTTTTATTCTTTGGCGTCGATATTTTTGGCTTCCATATTCGACTATTCTAACCCTCACCTAAAAGTCATGGTACTTTTGAATCGACTATATTTCAAATGAAACGAGCAAAGTACCTTCAATTATAGGAACACTTACGAAATCAAGAGTGTAGTGCGGTTTACAATACTGAACGAACCCGTGTTTTAAGCCACATGGCTTATACCTCAAAATCAGAAATCATTGCTAAATTCTTGAAAACATTACCTACAAAAGTAGGTCAGCATATAATGAGTAAAAATCTAAATTTCATTATCCATGACGTCTCTGTTTCCGAGGAACAAAAACGACTTTTAGATGTATATTATGAATCAATAACTAAAGGATTTTGCAAAACTAAACCATGAAACCGTCCACTGAGGAATGTTAGGTCATATTCACAAACTGATTTTTAAATGTCGAAATGAAAAAAGAAACTGTAAAACGAAGTATGAGGAACACTAAGAGTTTGGAAAGGTAGATGTTAAGTGAAAAAATTGTACTCAATGATTGTACGACAAATGTATATAATACCTGGTTGAAATAATATTATTTCATGCTCAATTTGTATGTCTGATTATTATGTAATGCATGTCATTAAGGGTTCCCCGCAGCACGACCATGATCACCTTAAAAAGTTTTTTTGATTACACAATTGCTGCATGGAGCTCCTCATATTTTTTCAATACATATAGAAGGGGCCTATAGAAAAAAGACCATTGCTGCAGAGGGCTACGCATTGTTTTTTCAATACGAATAGAAGGGCCTATAGAAAAAAGGCTAAGATTTCTCTGACTATAGTGAGGGGGTCTCCTTGGTCCTGGGATTTTCAATACAAATTTCAATTATCGATAAAAAAGCCACAGTAATTTAAGGTTTCAGGATATTTTCAATACAAAAAGTGGGTCTACACTCAAAAGCTTGGTAAATTTTTGAATTACAGTAAATTATGGGTTAAATAAGTAAATTTAAAATTTAAATTAATTAAATTTAAATTAAGTTTGCAGGTATGTGTTGAATGGTGTATTAAAAGTTCCATTTCTCAGTTAAAATCAAAAGAGAATGCTCATATTAATAAATTAAAAAATTTGAGAAAATTATTTGGGATCTCTAAATTTAGTGTAGATAATACATTAATAAACATGAGTAAAGTTGTTTTGTCCGAAGAGGAGGAGCGTGTTTTGAAATTTGTTCCCAATCATTCCATTAAGAAAAGAATTGATGAAACAAAATTATGTGCTAAGATTGAAAGTTTATACTTTTATATACTTCGATCGATGAAAGAAATTAATACTAATTATGTGAAGAGTGTGTTGAGTTCGAGTGCGATGGAGTATTTTGAAAAAAATAAAAAGCAGAATATTAAAGATTTTACTGTATTAAAAAATCTAGCTAAAAAAGATATCAATATATGCAAGTTTGACAAAGGAAATGGATTGGTAATTCTTGACCATGATGTATATGTGAAGAAGCTTAATGAAGTTTTGAATGCTCCTCAAGTAGTAGGATGTGTCACCACTGGCACACCCCCCAGTGGGGGGGGGTAAACAAAATTTTTTTTCAAGATCAAACAAAAACCATGACTCATCCTATGACTCATCAAGGCCATTGAAACAAAGGCCATGACTCATTCAAGGTCATGGGATGACTCATCAAGGTCATGGGATGACTCATCAAGGTCATTGAAAGAAAGACCATGACTCATTCAAGGTCATTGGATGACTCATCAAGGTCATATTTTTAAGGTCAAGGTCATATTTTTTAAAGGTCAAGGTCATATTTTTTAAGGTCAAGGTCATAATTTTAAGGTCAAACCTTCACCAAAGGGTATCATTCGAAAGGTTATTGAGAGGTCTATCTAATGGTCATACCCTCGAAGGTGTATGGTGGGTCAATAACCTTCAAAGAGTAAAAAACCTTCGAATTTTTTCAAACTTTATAATATATATATATATCATTCGAAAGGTATTTGAGAGGTCTATCTAATGGTCATACCCTCGAAGGTGGGTCAATAACCTTCAAAGGGTGTCCAAAATTAAATATTTTTAAAACCATACAATATCATTCGAAAGGACTTTTGATGGTGAGTTCGAAGGTCCAAGGGTCTAAGGGTCCAAGGTTCAAAAATTTTAAAACCTTATAATATACATATCAAACAAAAGGTATTTGAGATGTAAGTATCATGGTCATACTTTCAAAGGTTTATGAATGGTCCTGAAACTTCAAACCTTCAAAGGGTCCAAAACCTTTAAAAATTATACATATAGATATATACATGTCAAATAAAAGGTAATACAAAGGTGAGCATGATAATCATACCCTTGAAGGTCATACCCTCGAAAGGGTCCAAGGTTCAAATTTTTTAAAACCTCATAATATACATATCAAATAAAAGGTAATTCAAAGGTGAGTTCGAAGGGTCCAAGGTTCAAAAATTAGAAACCTTATAATATACATATCAAACAAAAGGTAATTTAAAGATGAGTATGATGGTCTAAGTTTGAAGGTCAAAGAGTCCAAGGATCCAAGGTTTAAATTTTTCAAAACTTATAATATAGATATCAAACACACGGTAATATAAAAGTACTCATCGATGACTCATCATTTTCAGAACAAAGACAATGACGCGCCCATGGGATTTATTATTTATCAAATGTATTATTATTATTTATTATTATTAATTTCAATATTATTTATTATTATCAATAGTATTATTATTATTTTTGAAGATATTTTCAAAATTTATTATTAATATTATTATTATTATTATTATTATTATTATTATTATTATTATTATTATTATTATTATTATTATTATTATTATTATTATTATTATTATTATTATTATTATTATTATTATTATTACTATTATTATTATCAAGTTTTAATTATCAAGGTAATTTAAACAAAGACAATGAGTCAGTCGCTGAGTCACCAAGGTCGTTCTATTTTTAGTAACCAAGACATCTATTTTTAGTAACATTTTTAATATATTTTTAGTAACATTTTTGAGCCGATCATTGATCCGATGACTCGCTAAGGTCGTTCTATTTTTAGAAACAAAGACATCTATTTTTTGTTCCAGCGGTTATATAATAATATTTTTGTTTTAATTATCGAATACGTAATAATTTAATTTTGTTTAAATCGTTGATTATATAATAATATTTTTATTTTTTGTTTTAATTATCGAATACGTATTAATTTAATTTTGTTTAAATTGTTAATTATATAATAATATTTTTATTTTTTGTTTTAATTATCGAATACGTAATAATTTAATTTTGTTTAAATCGTTGATTATATAATAATATTTTTATTTTTTGTTTTAATTATTGAATACGTAATAACTTAATTTTGTTTAAATCTTTGATTGTGTAATAATATTATGTTTTGCTTTAATTATCGATTACGTAATAATTTAATTTTGTTTAAATCGTTGATTAAATATTTTTATTTTTGTTTTAATTATCGATTACATAATAATTTAATTTATCATTATTATTGGGAAAGATATTAACGCCCGTGCGGAAGATGTTATTTTCAAAATTATTATTTTCAAAGTTTTAATCATTATTTTTATTATTATATAGTCCGAGTTTATCCGACAAAATATTCTGTCCCCCTATGTGTATTTGTCGTAAGGGTACTGGTCACATTCAACATGTCCCAAGGGTATTAATATTATTATTATAATTATAACATTATTATAACTTTATAATTATTATTTTATTATTTTCAAGCTCATATTATTATTTTTCAAAATATTATTATTTTCAAGGTCATATTATTATTTTTCAAAATATTATTATTTTCAATATCATATTATTATTTTTCAAACTATTATTATTTTTCAAAATATTATTATTTTCAAGGTCATATCATTATTTTCAAACTATTATTATTTTCAAGGTCATATTATTATTTTTCAAAATATTATTATTTTCAAGGTCATATCATTATTTGTTCCGTATGTTTGAAAAACTGTAGTAGATGTCAGAGTTGTGGTGTCATAATCGATGAATCTCATTCAGTGTATTTTTGAAATAAATGTTTTAATTTCTACGTCAATTACATGATTTTCAACATTTTCAACATTTTCATGATTTTCAGGAACTTTTCATCGAATATTTTTCAAAGTATTATTTTCAAAGTTTTTATCAATATTATTGTTATTATAATTATTACTATTATTATTATTTTTTGCAAAATTTTTATTATTTTATTTTTGATGTTTTATTATTATTTACTTCATAATTCATAATTTTTAACGTTTTCATCATTTTCATCATTTTCAACATTTTCATCATTTTCAATATTTTCACGATTTTCAACATTTTCAGGAACATTTTCATAATGTTCATGATTTTTAACATTTTCATAATTATTATATTTACTATTTTACATTAAATATTTCAAAAACAAATATTCTAAAAGATAATTTAAGATACATTACTCTTTTCAATTAAAATGATCTCTCAAAGTTAACAAGGAAACAAAGTGTGTCAGAACACATACCCAGCATTTCCTCACTTTAATGAAGATTCTTTGTTATTGTTAATTTTATCTCTGTGTTATTAAAATTATCTTTCGACTTTACGCTTCTTACCATTTTAGAATAAGATTTTTATCAAAATTTGTGATAATTTGACTGATTCAATTTGACGGAGTTATTATAAATTCGTTTTATTATATATACTCTGAGTTTATCCGACAAGATTTTTTCTCCCTCTATGTGTACTGTTCACAATAAGTACTGGTCGTAAGGGTACTGGTCGTAAAGGTACTGGTGTGATTTAATGATTTTATTTAGTCAAATATTTGGTTATTATTTGGCATTAAATTCATTGGTAAATTTTTAGAGTTAGCGGGATTTTACTAACATTACTACTAACATGTTTCGTGAAAGAATATTTAAAAAATTAAGGTTTTAGTGTTAATTCTAAGACAAATTTAATTAATTTCTTGATAATTTGCTATATTTTATTGACTTGTTTTTAAATTTAAATAAAAATTATTTTAAATGACAGTTAGGTTAATAATTAGAGTTTTTACAATAATCAAGTGATTATTATTTAATTTTTATGATGACTTTGTAATGATATTGAATTTGACTAAATTAGTTTTTTCATATATTTCCAAAGAATATTGATGAACTTTTAAATATTGAAAATCTAAAGTTGAAACCAGCTAATTTTATCATCATGATATATTTGAAATTCTACTTGAAAATTATTGTAAAATATACTGAAATTTGTGATTTTGAAAGATATAATTGCTATATAATTGGCTGAATCGATGAAGAATTATGATCAATATATTTCATCTCTAGTTAGGTATTTGATGGTAAATGTGGTGAAATATTTGT
>CAUHTR010006122.1:0-21768 GCA_959609185.1 Schmidtea polychroa
CACTTCGACATTCTATGCATGAAATCATAGCTTTGAAAATTTATTAAAACTCGGAAAAAATGACAGATTAAAACAAATTTCATTTTCTTCCCTTTTACTTGTATTACTGGTTTTATTGGGCACAGAAAAACAACAATGATTATTTAGTATATCATACTAGATAATAAATAAATTGTTTTATATTGTATAAGTATCCGTCATAAGACAATTGCAAAACTAAATAATAGTAATGATACAAATTTAGTATAGGTACCAATAATTAATTTTTGACTTTTTAACATTGTTTGTTTGAAACAATATGAATACAAACTTTAGATGCTGCTTATATGAAATTATTAATCAAAAACTCAAATAAATACATTAAATTTATCTTTATATTTTTAATATTTAATAGTGTTACAGTTTTATAAGAAATACAGTGGCGCGTTTACGCAGATGTGCACTAAACGGTCCTAAGGCTCCTAAATGAATGAAATTAAAAAACATTAATTATAAAAATAATATTTTTGAATTTTGACTTTAATGACTTATTTTTATTATAAATAATATTTTATATTCTTACATTTTAGCATTCACATAAAAATATATCATTGTAATTTATAATTGACTTTGTTCATACAAAGCGACATATAACTTGCTAACCGCAAAAGTAGTCTTTTGCAGTTTATCTATTGAAAGTTGAAACTTGATGATTCCGTCATTTCTAGTGTTAAAACTTTATGGAATTTGAAAACCCTTTTGTACAAGGGCTTTACAGAGTACATCATTAGCCTTAGACTATCAGTCTGCATGTTTAGGGCCCAAAAATGTTTGCGCTCAAGGCTTCGTTTTTTGTAAACGTGCCACTGAAGAACTACTTGAAGTTTGGAATTATTTGAGAAAGAAAAGCCGATTTTCAGAAAATATTAAAATATATCTATTATGATGTGTATTAAGATTAGAGGTTGAACTAGCGAAAATTTGGGGAAAAGGTAAAATGGGATACTGCGTAGTGCCGAAGATATAATGAGTTTTTCACAGTATATCCTAAAGCTATATATATATATATATGTGTGTGTGTGTTATGTTGTAGTTCTTGAAATTTAATTATAGTGTTTACTATTATTTGTATATTAAATAATGTAGGTGTGTATAGGAAAGGTTTGTTAGAACCTAACAGAGTCTCCTGTAAAAATCTGTGTCGGGACTGTTAGGGTGTGTGTATGTAGTGTGAAAAAAAATGATAATAATAATACAAAGAAGTGTAACAAAATTAACAAAATGATCAACAAATTAACAACTTCAAAATTGAAACTTTATTAATAAACGAAAGCTACTTGGTGTGCCGTTGGGGATTGACTTCGAATTCACAACAAAATGCTGAAATGTTCTAAATCTACAGACGAGATTAACTTTGGAAATTCACAATAAAGTGCTGAAATGTTCTAAATCTACAGACAAGATTAACTTTGGGAATTCACAATAAAATGCTGAAATGTTCTAGATCTGCTGATGAGCTTGACGTCGAATTTTCTTTTGCAAGTTTTATAAACTCCAATTTTGTGTTGTATATAGTTTTCAAGATGATTTTACGCAGTAATTATAATAATGTCAAATTGATAGTTCTTTGGTTTTTTTATTATTTAATCTTTTCATTGATTTTATTCTTTTTAATTTACTATAACGATAATTTACTATAGTAAGTTATCGCTATATAGTTTTTATTTTCTTACCCAAGCACGCAACGAGTGACAATAAATAATGGAAGTTCGTTACGATTTCTAATTACAAATCAAAAAAAAATAACACTACACTACAATACACACACATATATATATATATATATATATATATATATATATATATATATATATATATATATATATATATATATATATATATATATATATATATATATATATATATATATATATATATAAACATGGTTTTTAATTTCATCCTATTTAGGGCAAATTTGACAATATGTTATTGATTCTCTATATTGTCCCTTCATATTATAGTGATTTAAGTTTTACTATGATAAACTGCAAGTCATTTTGTTAATTGTTTTATAATTCACCCCAATAAACACTGTTTTTAATTTTATGAATTAGAACAATATTTAATTAAAAAAACAATGTCATTTATTTCGGTGGCCAAAATAACATTATGTCCCAAAGAATTATTAATAAATACTTCAGTTCCACTGATTCCTTACCTTTTCCACCACTTAAACTCACATATGTAAGAGTCTATCATGCTCATATGTGTTACATTATGTCATATATTGGGGTCTTTAGCAGCTTTCCATTACCGTTCTACATATTGAGTATGTGCACTTCTCATTTTATTTATGAAGTATCTGGTGATTGAAACCCATAGCTGCTATCCTGTTATAGATAGCCTATATATCTGAGAGTGCAGTTGTCTCTGGCAGAATTGATTCCCGGATAATGGAAGGTAAAGTAGTAGCACTCCGGTCAGCTTCGATGGCCATGAAGCAATCTTTAGTTTCTAGCTAAATTCCTCCAAAAACCAACTGTTGAGGTAGCACTCTTCCAACCTGATTCTTTCGACATGTAAATTGGCTTTCGTCTATTTCGCCGATTTTCGAAGTAATAATATTGTTATATTGTTGTAAGTTCTATTATCCTGAAATGGATTTCAAAAATGAATGTCAATAAACATGATCATTAGTTTTTGAAACATAATTTGTGTAAATCATTTTTTGCAACAAAAATTTTATTTAGAAAAATGTAAAATTTTAAATTAAAATATTTCATTTGAAGGAAAATTATTTAAATAAATTCTTTGAATATAAATTATTATTCAAATATTTTAATCAGCAATAGGTTTTTCAATAAGTAAAATATTACTGAAGTAAACTTTACTGAATTATTTTATTAAATTAAAGTCAAACAGCTTCTAAATTAAATTGAAATATCGAGTTTAGAATTTTTAAAAATATTTTGAAAAATAAATTAAAATTTTTTATCAACTACTTTTTATATTTCAAAAATAATAATTAGGAAAACAATGATAGTATTTGATACTTATATCAATGAGAGATTTCAAAAATATTTTAATAAAGATACTTTCAAAAGCTAATCTTTGGAATGGTTTTCAAACCATTTTTAACGCTTTAAAACTTTAATTTTTTGGAAATATTGGTTTTATTATTATTCATTTTCTTTAATTTCGTCTTTACTTAATAATAATAATATGCTTAACACCACAAAAAATTAATTAATTTGGTTCATATAATTCATATAATTTATTATTTCTGGATCTGCTTATGTTAACGCAATTATTTTTTATTGTTGTTTGATTGATTAAATATTAATTTTAAATTAAGCCCCCCAAACTCGTCACTAGCAAATCTTTTGATAAATGATAAAAATCACTAAAAATGGACAATAACAAAAGGTTTTAGCAAACTTGACAGTTAAGTTCAATAAAACTTTAATAAAATGAATTCACTATTTCAGATAAGTTTACCAGGCGTGACCAATTTTTATGATATTCTTTGTAGTTGACTGATCAAGTATTTCACAAAATGTTTTGAATATTTCAAACTTAGCACACTAATCCTAATGTCTATTGACCACAATTGTCAATTTTACCTAATCTCCCATTATTATTTGTTATGTTTTATATTTCCATAAATCTCTTTGGTTCTGTAAGCAAGAGTGAAAACATTTTCTTCTTTCTGTGATTTCACTGAAGAAATAAATTAAATTTTTGTTAGACTTTCAAAGACTGTTTTTATGCTTATTTTGTTTTCAAAATATAAATAACTCAACTTTGTCAACAAAATTTTAATTAATCAGTTATTTTTTTTGTATTTTTGACACAAAATCTCTCTGGTCTACCCCATCAGTTTAAAATTATTAGTTTCATACTTATCTTATATTTACTATCGGTGTCCGTTTTCCTTCGAAAAATAATTATATTTACATTTTTTCGATTTCATATTAACATTTTGTATGTTTTTAATTAATTTTTAAAGATTGTTTTGGTTAGGACAACTTGTTATGAATTATATTCCACAAATAACAGTTAATACTAATAATAATACTAATACTATTGCTATTGCTAACACTACTACTACTACTACTACTACTACTAATAATAATAATAATAATAATAATAATAATAATAATAATAATAATAATAATAATAATAATAATAATAATAATAATAATAATAATAATAATAATAATAATAATAATAATAATAATAATAATAATAATAATAATAATAATAATAATAATAATAATAATAATAATAATAATAATAATAATAATAATAATAATAATAATAATAATAATAATAATAATAATAATAATAATAATAATAATAATAATAATAATAACAGTAATAATAATACTTTCATAAATTAGTTATATATACAATAAATAAAGAAAAACATTTCCACTTACAAAAACTACGGTCTACCATTTACTTATGGATAAATTTTCATTGAGATTAGCATAAATATTATTAATTTGTCTACAACTAAAACAAAATAATTAAAAAAATATCTTAATCAAAACTGATTTTGTAAATTTATTTTTGAAAGTTTTATTGGTAATATTTTTTGATAAATATGTCGATATATCGTCAAACGTATGATTTAGTTGAACTTTCTAGAAGTTATAAAAATTAATTTAGTTTTCTATATATAGAGTGAAAACTAGAACCAAATTATGGAGAACTGTGGCCTCCACATAAATAATAATTATTCATAATTGTTTTTTTAATACTTTAAATATTGAAAAAATTGAAATTGAGGCTTAAAGAGTATTATATTTTACAACTCAGAAGCAGATGCTATTGTTCATTTTCCGTTAACAAATACTTTTATAATTTATAAAAACTAAGGTCTAATTTAATTATCAAATAAAATGATTGTGAATTTCTTTATTTATTAAAAAGAGTAACGTTTCATAAGATACTAACTTTTGATGAATACATTTTACTTCTGTTAATTAGTTGAGTATAGTATTATTATTATACAACTTTTCCAAAATTAATCTGTGATAAGCAAATAATTTGTACATCATATTCCTTTGACATTTTTGTGGTTTTATACGGACGTTGAAATGAATTAAAGGCAGCACCGGCTTGAACATTTGCGGGGCCATGTGCGAGGTTAACCGCGGGGCTATTTTTTTATTAATTTGCTTTGCCTTTTTCAACCTAAGAGATTGGAATCTGCTATAATAAATTACTAAAATTTTTGAGATCATTGTTCCGGTTTGTCTTGGTGAAAATCTGGCAGCCCTAATATATATAACAATTTTCTATCAGTATTTTGAAAACTGCAATGCAAATATAACTTTGAAAATGGAAATCATTAATATCTTTATTTTAAGTTTTAAAGAATCTGTATGAATTGAAGGAAATTTTAATATATTGTGTAAATTTCAAATTTTTTTCTTGTATTTAATAATATTATATAAACTTTCCAAAGTGCGGGGCCAGGTGCGATCGCACCTTCGCACACCCTATTAAGCCGGCCCTGATTAAAGGTATCTACAATTTTTTAAATTTTAATGTGTGTAATTAAATCCGTATGTATTTGTTCCGTGAATCTGTCTGTATGAGACTAAAATTTGGTGCTTGCATCACGCAATATAAATATTTTTCTGTTTATAGTAGATTGAATTGGAGAATGGAATAAATCATAGATTAAAACTATAAAAAATCACTGATTTCAATTAAATTTTCATTAGTATTTAAATGTTTAGCAGTTCATTAAAATAATTTATTTGTTTGAATTTATTAGCATTAGTAAAAACTAAAATCTAATCAAATATTTATTTTCTGAAAACCATAAATTAAAATATATATATTTTATAGAAATTATTAATAATAATTTATAATTTGATTAATAATTACTATTAAATTTAGGAGTTTGTATAGCTGTTAGTGTCTTCACATTGGTTACAATATCTTTGGAACGTTTCTTTGCAATAGTTCGTCCATTACGGTAGGACAATTTATTAATTTAATTATTTTAATTTGTTCTTATTTCTAACATTTAGGTCAAAAATAAATCTATAAACATAAAATGTGACACCTAATTATAAATTTTAAAAAAATTTTGAAAACTTTATGTTTTGTTTTAAATCATTTCAAAATAAGATTTTTTTTCTTAAGCGCATACTCATTTAACAATGTATTTTGCTTTTACGTTATTTTATCAATTCATAAACTCATTCTCATTGATTCAAGTTTCATAATTAATTCGTTTGAAATTTCGTTGCTATACCTTTTGTTTTATATACTTCTCTTTCTGTAAATTTTCCCAGCTATTATTCGCTAAGGGGTCTAGATCTATGCTAAAGGCTGTGTAATTTAAGAGTTGAATTTTTCATATTATACAATGTAAAGTTACTCTCAAAATGTGAATTTAATTTTATATTGTTGAAAAATTGGGCCATACAATAATTATTAGTAAGTGACATACTTTTTAATATAATTAAAAACTGTTAAATTTATTCTATACTCAATATAAGTCAGTACCATTTACTACCCCAAGAAATCTCTCTTAAAACCCGTAAGAATTTCTAGCATAATCGTTTTTGCGATCGTGTCAAAATTATGGAAATAAATATTTTTTCCCCGAAATTTCATTTTTTTTATTCTTTTATTCGCATTAACCACTTACTTCAATCCAATCCAGCATGGGCGTCCGCAGGAATTTTTCCAAGGGTTGGGTGCAAAAATATTTTTTTTACCAAATAGACAATTTTCTAGGGGGAAGAGAGTTAAAAAAAATGCATGTGTGTAATAAATATTTGGGGCATTATACAAAATAGGAGGTTTTTTCGTTTTATTTGTAAATTTTCATAATTTAGATAAATAACTAATCTGATATATATAAATGAAAGTATGTGTGTTTGTATGTTCGGATATATAAACTTCAAATTATGGGTAAAAGGTAAACAAATGTTAAGTTGTTCAAGTTAAAACTTAGAAGACGGAATAAACTTCTAATTCATTCTGTTCACTATACTATTGAGAAAAATTGTCAAAATTTGTATAGGAAAAAATAATATGAAAATTCGTTATTTTAAAAGATTTTAGAACGCTTATTATTTTTTTTTGCATTTTCTCTTTTTTGTCTCATTTTATTATTTTATTCTCTCGTACGATATATTTGAATAAGTATGTTATGGCTGAATAGGGTAAGGTAAAGTGGGATTGTGATTTTTGTACAAAATTGAAATAAAGAAATTTTCACGTAATTGTTTTTCTTTGTTAGTTTAACATCACTGCATGGGCCGTTTGTAATATTTTTTAATTTTCCAAATAGCCCCGGGCAGCGCAGGCCAACTCAGTTAGTATTATATAATTCATAAATATTTTATATTATTTTATTATTATTTATCACCCATTTTGCCGTTATTGAATATTCGCATGTGTTTAAGACTCTTAAGTGCAGCAAGAAATAAACTATAATGTACATCACACCATGCGGGTACATACGTCTCACCCATAATTTGAAAAATGTACAACAAATAGTTGAATACAAGTTGATTGACAAGACCTATTATAGTGTCATCTAAACATAAACAAGTCTGAATCATAGAGAATCACATAAATTTATACATTGCGGATATATTCGTCACAAGTGCAAAGTAGTTATCTTGTATAAGACGAATATATACGTCAGATACTCTTAAGAGGTTAACTCAAATCAATAATTTCATTTGAATTAAATTCTAAATTTTGAAGTATTTTTTTAATTTCTTAATTAAAAATTAATTTGGAATTTTTTGAACATAATTAAATATAAAAACCTATCGATAAAATATTGTGAAAGAAAGATATTCTAAATCTATAGAGACCTTTATTGAATTTATCGATGAATATTTAATGTTGCAATTAAAAAGGAATTTGTTTTTTATTTAATTAAAAAATATTTTATAAATAATTTTCTTTAAGTAAATGACATGTTAATTTTTTTATAAATAATCAATATGTGCGGATTATATCAATCTGTTTTAAATAAATAAATGAAAGTAATTAATTGTAATAAGTGACTATTTCTGTATCAATTTAAAAAAAAATCTAAATAATATTTAGATGTTTTTACAGAATAATTTTTTATTAAAACTACATTATTTAATAATAATTGAGTATAAATTTTTAGAAACTATTTTTTTATATTGACTAATTATTTGGAAAATTAGGGTAAATTTTGAAATTATTAAACATCAATGATTAAGGTGTTTTTTTGAAACTATCATTTTGGTATATCAAACTTTTTTTTCTTTAGACATCTTTAATAAACATTTTCAGATAATAAATTTATATCTCTATCTAAAACAAAAAGTTGATATTTTGAATTTTATTGAAACGTATATTTTTAAATATTATTATAACAAATACTGGAATTGATATGCTTTCAAAAAAAGTGGCTCATTATCTGAAAAGAGCTGTAATATCTAAAGCACTTGAGAACTATAGTTTATAGTTCTCAACCCTTTTAGATGCGAGGTACGGATAGATTTGAATCATCGTTTATAGTTCTCAATTGTGAAATTCAGATTTATCCCACACTATATTTTTTAATTTAATTTAGAAAGTGAATACAAGTGCTGCAGAGAATGACTATACCTATAGAAAATCGCAATTTAATCTTTTATTTTTATTGTATAATTGACTCATTAGTGACGCTTTATGAAATTTTCATCAACACTTAAAGGTCTAAACTTTTAGGTACTAGCAACCCTTACCCAAAATTATGAAATTATATAAATTGAAAAAACAAACATTTGCATTATGTGAAAATATACTTTATATTTATTTAGTTATTTATATAAAATTTTTATTCTTATCTGAAATATAAATTTATAGTTAATGACGTCTTTGTTGTGCCTAAACTAATTTTACTTAAATATTTAATGGATGAAAATAATATTTACTAACCAAAATAAATTTCATAAGTTTAGATTTTTATTTTACCAGCTTCACTTGAATTCAATTATGATTTTGTAGAATTACATGTTGTAATTTACAACTCACTCCCAGATATTCTAGCTTACACTTCCAAGGAGTGCGTGCACCACAGATTAAAAATCACTTATTCAAATCGACATTTAAATTAAAATTCAAACAAATCAAAGTTGATTTCATGTGTTATTTTTTCATTTTCAAAAAATAAGAAATCTTTAGCAACCATTGAGACATTATTTTTCGCGAAAAGTCATCTATGTAAAGAAGAATGTCTGTCTGTTCGCTATTTTTTTAATCCATGTAACAGTTAATGCCACCAATTTTTCTATGAGGCTCCCATGGGCAACGTTCCCTCTAAGCTGCGCGCGTGCGCACGCGCGCAGCAAAATTATTTTCAGCGCAGTATCTTCATTTTTCTAAATGTGCTGAATTAATTAAATTAAATTAAATGTGCTATTTTTTATTTTATTTTCACCTTCCAATTAACATATTTATTATAAAACATTACGAATTTTTGATACTCAATATTATTATGTGGTTCATTTTGAATATTTAAAAATTTTCAATGTTAATAACCAGATGCATAATAACGGTATATTTCTGTAGTGTCGTTTTAAAACTCTTACAACCACGTTATAGCATTTTAACGCTCATTTGTATTTAAAGGCTGCTCAGCGCAGCTGACTTTGCGCGCACTGCTGCTTATGGCTTAGAGGGAACATTGCCCATGGGTCTCTGAATAGATTGACATGGGGTTGGTTTGACCATCGGCACTGAAGCTGGTGCTTGACCTCCCATTTTTTTGGAAAAATGCATTAATAAATAATAATTATTTTTACCGTATTTTATTAGTTATTTATCTAAATATCAATGTAATTAACTGTATAAATATCAATATCCTCAATTATTAATAAAAATTGTTTCCAACAATTTGAATATTCGAATATAGAATTTTTGCTTATAAAACGAGAAATGAGAAGATGAGAAAACAAAAATGAAAAGTTGTCAACAATATCACAAAAAGCGACCTCAAAGAAGAAGTTGAAGCAACTATCTTGACTGGTTGGCACAAGGGGAGACGATGTATTTATACCAAGAATTCCATGATTCCTAATGATATGCCGTTTGAGTTTAAGCGTCTTCAGTTCACAGTGTGTCTTGCTTTTGCAATGTCTATTAATAAAGCTCAAGATCAATCATTTAAAGTTACTGGTAACTCCTTGCTTTTCCCATGGTCAGTTGTATGTGGTGTGCCAGTGGCATAACTAGTGGACGCAGGACACTGCGTTGCAAAGGCCCACCAGCTATAGGTGGCCCAAAATTATTACTAAAAAAATATTTACAATCATTTTCTGAAACTTTTTTCCCGCAGTTATATTTGCCTACAAACATAAAACTATCATTGAATAGCGGCTGCTGTGAATAACTATGGATTAAAGTTTAATAATTAAACTTTTACCGAAAAATTTAAGTGGAAATATTTTACATTGCGCGGGGGCCCAAATTTTGAAGTTCCGCCACTGTGGTGTGCTCAAGAATAGGAACTGGAAAGAATTAGTACGTTTTGCTCCTGACGGTAAAACCCGAAACATTGTATATCAAACTACATTGTGATGAAAAAATAAATTTATTTCAAAACTTAAACACTCATTGTTGATAACACCCACATTCACTGACAAAAATAATACATTTTTGGTCCACACAAATAACATCGACACAGGCTCTGTAATATCACTACTGCCCTAATACATGTACAAAAACGCAAAAACACAGAAAATCACTAACAGTCGCAAACGCCTCTAGCATAAAAACGTTTGGCCAACACACACTAACCTTAACAATAAATTCACGAAAATACAACTGGTCATTCACAATCGCAGAGGTACAATAATGAATAATCGGAGCTGATTTCTGAGCACACTACAACTTAATAGTCATCAGCACTAATGGTACAACAAAAGGCAAACGGGGACTAAAGAGCTTGCGGATACTATAGAATGCTCAGCAAAATGACAAAACCAGATAACTACCCACTGCCGATCATAAGAGATATAATAAACAGACTCAAAGGAACAAAACTTTCTTAAAAATTGACCTGCAAAAAGCTTACCACCAAATTCTAATCAGAGAGGAGGACATGGATCGAACACTGAAAAATAACAAAAACACAATAGCATATTTGGACAATATATTAATAACTAGCCCAAACAAACATTCTCATCTAAAAGACATAGACGAATTATTGAAAACACTAAACACAGCAAACCTCAAAATAAACGCCCAAAAATGCGAATTTCTGAAAAAGGAAATTAATTTCCTTGGGCACACACTAGAAAGCCTATCGAGAAAAAAATTAGCTCCATCCAACAATTCCAACTGCCAAATACAAATAGAGAACTCAGACGATTTCTGGGAATGGTAAACTTCTACCACTCTTATATCCCAAGCTGCAGCCAACTTTTAACCCCCTAAACGACCTAATCAAAACAAGACGAAACGTCAAAATAAACTGGACTGAAGGAGCAATCAAAAACTTCGAGAAAGCAAAAACAAGTTTATCTCAAGGATCCAAAACGAGATTAAAACCTAGCAACGAATTTGGTAAACAACCGATCGGTTTCTTCTCCAAGAAATTAAAAATTCATCAGACAAGATACTCTACATTCGATCGGGGACTGCTCGCAATTCATGAAGCCATAAAACACTTTCAACACCAACTAGAAGCAAGGAACTTCAAGACTTACACTGACCACAAACCTCTTATAAATGAGATAGAAATGAAAAATCACACACCAAGACAAATAAGGCAATTAAATTACATATTCAAATTCAACTATACAACCAACTATAGCAGTAGACACCCTGTCAAGAACCAAAACAGACATAAACGCATTCGAATTCAGTGAAATGTTCGAAGTCGAAACAATCAAAAACAAACAACTAGAAACACTGAAAGAACTACCAACAAAACATAGTCTAAAACTCGAACAAATCAACGATTGCTGGTACGACGTCAGTAGTGAAAGAATTCTTACCGAAAGAATTCAGGAACACGTGCATCTCAAAGATACACGACATCAATCATCTAGGAAACAAGGCCACTTACGAAATCATCCACAACAAAAACATATGGGCAAACATGAGAAAAGAAATAAAAAAATTTTGTCGGAACTGAAAATTTTAAATTTTGAGCATGACTCATTCCATGTCTCATATGTCCTTGAGAATAACCTTGAATGAGTCATCCATTGTCCTAGAAAAATCTGACCTTGAATGAGTCATCGAGTGTGACATGGTCTTTGTTAAAATGACCTTGAATGAGTCGTTGTCTTTGTTTAAAAAAATTTTAAAATGTTCAAAAAAATATTTTACCGGGGGGGGGGGGGGGTAAGAGGGTATGTATTTGTCCCAAAGGTGACCTGTCCTAGTGGTTCACAATTCATCTACTATATCACACGTTCCCAAAAATTATCAAAGTTTTATAACATTTATAACACAATTATTGGTCAATCTCTTTGGTTAGTAGTATTCAAGAACTCTAGTACAGAGATGACCGGAATCCTCTCCAATTTATGTGGCGTTGCTTCCATTACGAGTAAATTAATAAACAAAATCCGAACATAAATTAACCGGGGTTTGAAATTATTATTAATAATTATTTGTTTACTACAACTTTGTTTAAAGTAACATAAATGAACACTATAACGCTGACTTATATAAAACGATTAATATTTTAATTAAATTGAAAGTAAAAAATAATAATTGGTCAGAATGTTTAATAGTATATATTAAATGACATATAGTAAAATTTATATACAGTAAAACCTTTGCTATTGGATATGAAAAATAATCTAATTTTCCTATCGCTAATTTTTACAGTGAAAAATAAGTTTACTGATCAAAATTAAATTATCCAAATATACAAAATTTTACTGACCCTTAGTTATTAATAGTGACCAAAATATTATTTTATAATGATCATTTTATTAATAAAATACTGACCATTTATTATAAATAGTATTGACCATATAAATAGAAATGATAGTTAATTTAAATTTTCATGACTTCAACTGTTTTATAAATTTATACTGAATAATAGCCAACAATAAAAATATTTAATAAATTTTTTTATAATATCACACAAAGTATAGAAATTGGATTTCAAATTTTAATTATTATTAAAAAGAAATTAATTAATTTATCATCTAGGTTATTTTTTTTCAAATATATTTGAAACAATATTATTAATTTTAACAATTAAAATAAGTCTATTAATTGAAATTCACTAAATAAAAATATTAAAATATTTAATTTTAGTTCAGTTTTTTAAGTAAATTTTTTCCTACCAATCTATCTTTGAAGTTCTTTAACATTCATAAACAAAATCTAACACATCGTCACAGGAAATATAAATGAATTAATTTCACTGAAATTCTAAGACAAATCAAAATTTAATATAATTAACTTTTAGCTTTTGATAAAATGACACTTTAAAATTTCTCTTAAAATAGAATTTACACTTTTTCATATATTCTTGAAATTTGATTAACTCACTGAAAATGACATCAATTGCAAAATATTAAAAATTATGATTTTAATTTCAATTTTGATATCAGCATTTATTTCATATTTTAATTTTCTCACTTTTAAAAGTAAATATATTATTTTGAAATTTCAATTTTGACAAGTTGCTTGTAAATAATTTTATTAATTAACTGTTTTCTATTATGTAAATAATATCTCAAGCTGAACTCCAATTTAAAATAAAACATTTACTAATTTAGCATATTGGTAATATAATAGGAAAGAATATTTTAAAATCTTCACTTAGTTGTTAATATTTTCCATTAATTATTTTTAAAAATTATATATCCCTGCAAATTTTTACCCATTGATTTTATTTCATTTAAATTTATAATTTTAATAATAATTAAGAAAAATATCATCCACATACCGTTTATAAACAGTGGGTTTCATACATTGGAAAATGCAATTTTCTTTTCTAAGCTTGCTAACAAAATTGATCCATAATAATCCATCTAAAAATTTTGTTATTTTATACTTGGAAGTGCCAATCATGGATAAAACAGGTCTCATAGGCACGCCATTTTTATGGATTTTTGAAAGCCCATACATTTTCGCTGGTTGTTTTTTATTAAAACCATATTTTTCTTATATTTGAAAATCAGAGGCATGTTGATCCGTTTTTGCATTAAATGAAAAACATAAAAAGAACATAAAAAATTTTATTCACATGTGAAACGGAGAAAAAATTATCGCTTGCTTTCTTGGATCTGTTAATACAACGCAAAGAAAAACACTATGATAAGAAAGCAGTTAGGGAATTTAAACTATAGGATAGTGTCAACTTCATGGAAAGTATGCAATATGTTTATTTATAAGTCAAATTTACTAACAAATTTATTAAAAATCCTAAGGATCCATGTTTGAGAAAATCTGGGTCTGATCTTGTTGAGATGTGTGAGTCTGATGAATTAAAATCTGGGTGTGATTTTGTTGAGGTGTGTGAGTCTGATGAGTTAAATAAATTAAATAGTGTGAGCAAGGATGATGAGCCTAAATTTGTGTTAGTATTGCCGTACTCAGAAGGTTTTAAGGATTATAAAGTGAAGATAAGAAAGCAGTCAGTGAATTTAAACTATAGGATAGTGTCAAATTCATGGAAAGTACGCAATATGTTTATTAATAAGTCAAAAACTCCGGTTTAATTGTGTTCCGATCTCGTTTATCAGTTTACATGTAATGGGTGTAATGCCATATACATTGGAGAGACTTCCCGTCATCTCTGTATTCGAGCTCGAGAACATTGTAGACCGAAGGCTTTGACCCATATTGGTGAGCACAATAAGGGCTGTAAGATTAAAATAGGTATGTCTGATTTTAAAATTTTATTAAAAAATTTCTCTTTTACTCGCATTTCCCATTTCAATATTATGTTAAATATATTTTTTCATGAAAGGTTTCTGTTTAAAGCTTATAATGTTATGAACTTTCGTAAGCTTCATTCCATGTCTTAGATAAAGTTGTAAGAGTTTTTAATGTACAAGATAGTTTTGCTTATTGGTTTGATCACATAATAATTTTGTGCTAGTAGCATGGAGATTTTTCTTTTGCCATGGTGATAATTCATCTTCGGTTATTTTTCTTTTTATTGGTGCAAATGGAAAATATTGTGTTTTGTGTTTTATATTGTTTGGATATTCTAAATCAACTTCTAGAAAATATTTAATGTTTGAATCTTTTGGAGTCGCTAATATATTGTTTATTAATTCATCTGTTGGTTCTTGCCATTTAAAGGAATCAATTGGTAAATATTGAGTCATAATTCGAGAATATAAAGCTGTTGCATCAATGTATAAAATTTCACATGAATTATTTAAACATTCTTTTATTATCTCGAAATCTTGCTCACTTTTAATTTCTACAAGTGGTTCTTTATCACAATCTTGATTTAAATCTAAACCTAAAATATTTTCTTTTTTTATCCAAACATAATGAGAAATTGAATCCTTTTCTAATATTAATAAACTTATTGTATCAGAAATTGTTTCTTTCGAAATATAAATTGGTATGATTTTCTCCCCATCTAATTCATAAATATTAATTCTAAGTTGGTTCAATTTTTCAAATTTTGACATGTGTTCTATTTTCATTGGATGTTCAAAATCTTCCCAAAATATTATTTCATTTTCATATTGTCGATATTTAGATACTCGATCGGAATTGTGTTGTTGAGGATGTAGAGCTGATAAAATTGCCCATAGGAAACATTTGTTATCTTTAATTTTACCATTTATAATATATTTCAAAGTGAATGGTGTTGCAACATAAGATTTAGGAGTTGGTGGTCTTCCCTTCCAATAACTTTTTTGAATACTTTGGAAAGAATGGAAAATTAAATTTGATTCTCCTAATTGTTGTTCACGATCTTCTTGATTTTCTTGCAACTCAGTTATTATATTTTTATTCATTCTTTTGAATCCTTTCATTGAAAATAAATGTTTATAATTAGTTGAAATTTTTGAATTTAGAAAATTTTGATTTGATTCATTTCCCCTCCGATATTTTGTTTTAACTATAATCTTGTATTTTATAATATTGAACCTTGAACCTTTGAAACTTTTTATAGATTGCTCCATTGAATCTTTATCTCATTGGAGTGTTTTTTAATATATGATGAAATCGAGCATGTTGCAAGTTCTTCAGAACCAAATATATCAATGTGATTAAATTCATCCCAATTATCTTCTTGTTCACTTTCTTCATTTTCTTGACCACATTCTCTAGCATATTTAGTTTTGAATTTTTTATGACATGATAAACAAGAAAATGTTTCTCTAATTCTTTTAATATCAATACAATTTCTATAATGTTTATCAAACCCTTAGAATAAATATCTCTCCATACACATTGTCGCAAATTTTAGAGTTGGTATCATCTAAAAGATTCCCATTGATTAAATGATCTTTTGATTTTTTATGAGAAGTTAATGCTGCCTTTGTTTTGAAGTTTTTATTGCACAAATTACAAAAATAACTTTTAGTATCCAAATTTCTCGAAGTAGACATCTTTTTTAAAAAATATTTTTTCACTGGTTCAATTTTTCAATTTTTATATTTTTATATTTTTAATATTCATGATGTGACTCTCTAATTTTTAGAATTTTATAAATATAAAATTTAAAAAATGACAAAAATCCGAACCCTGATAGCCCAGTGGGAAATGTCTCAATCAGTAGTAAGAATAGGCAGCGGTTCAAATTCCAAGTCAAACTATTTTTTTATAAATATTATTTTCATAATATTCTACTACTTTTAGTTTTTAAGTAGAATATTTAATTTTCTATGTTTAATGGGAAAAAAAAATTTTAAAAACAAGATTGCTGTCTCAGTGGGATTAGACTGGCACAGTGATTCAAATGGATAGCAGTTCAAATCCCAACTGAAATTAGTTTTTTTTCAACATAAAATAATATTAAAAATTTGAAAATAATATTGAAAATAATATTGAAAATAAATATTAAAAATATATATAGTGTGGGTATCATAGGAAATACATCTTGTATATTTTATTTTTTTATTAATTAATTAATATTTAAACATAAATGTGAAAAAAAATTATTGAAATGGGTGTGGTTGGCGAACCGGGAACTACTGCCACCAGTCTTTCGTACACCCATGGGATCGATCCACACTCGAGTCGACTTATTTGTCTTTGGTTTCCTCTTTTGGATTCGCTTTCGAATTCATTTTTACTTTCGGTAATGCTGATAATTACACCATTGAGACGCATTACAACTATCGAATTGATTCTGATGTATGAGTCTGGCTAGCTTGTATATTAAAAGAGATTCGATAAACGAAAGAGGTTGAAATTGAAAACTAAAAAAATGATCCGGATCAAAAAAAAACTGATGAGAGGACAGTGGAAAAAAAACAAATACCACTGTTTTCTCAGAGCAGTTTTATTGTTTCATAAATTTTTTTTTATTCTTTAAATTACAAAACATCAAGATTACAAATAAAAAAAATAATTAATTATTAATTTCA
Organism: Schmidtea polychroa; assembly: GCA_959609185.1. Taxonomy (NCBI): domain Eukaryota; kingdom Metazoa; phylum Platyhelminthes; order Tricladida; family Dugesiidae; genus Schmidtea; species Schmidtea polychroa. Next base: position 17,520 of record CAUHTR010006122.1, read on the forward strand.
TCAATAAATATTCACACAATAACAACTTATTTTTTATTATATATAGCAGTAATAGCTTAGTGGTAATAGCAATACCAATGGGTTCAAAACCCATTTCAGTCACTTCTTTTTCAAATGATTTTTTAACGAAATATTGATCAGCATACTCGATTTAGTCAACGACATCCCTTAGAAATTTTTATATTTTTAATTTTTATATTTCTCAATTTTAATATTTTTATATGTTAAAGTCTAGTAGTATATATAATGGGAACACCGGCTTACCCTCACCTATTTTAGACACCACTACATCTTCAATGCTTATGTTAGGGATATTTAAATAATTAATTTATAAATAAAATATATATTGTATTATAAGTAAAAGTATAATAATTATAAATGCTGGCACGCATAATTAGCATTATTATTTAATTAATTAATTCGCCATTTAAATCGGGTGTTTTAATAATTCCAGATTTAGGCAATAATTTTGTATTTGTATTTGTATTAAAAATAAATATTTGCAGATTACTAACTGGTTATTATTAACAGCTTACATTAAATAAATTTTAGATTTTAAGTTGGGTGTTCCAATTCTAGACCCCCCTACTTCAATGTTAAAAATTATTAAATATAAAAATTGAAAAATTAGTAATACCTTAGATGGGTAGGGTGAGCCGGTGTTCTCATTATATACACTACTAACTTTATGATAGGTGGTATATTAAGTATATTGATATCGGTTTCTTTTCTTGATAATGCATCTGCATTTATGTTAGCTGAATCTGCTATATATTTTATTTTACAATTAAATTGTGAGATATAGTTTAATTGCCTTATTTGTCTCGGTGAAGGGTTTTATTCATGTTCATTGCGTTTATTAATCAGTACACACTTCGAATTCCTTTCCTACCAATATGTATTGCAAGTTTTTGATAGTATCATGTAATGCTAATAACTCCCTGTTGAAAGTGGAGTATCTCATTTGGTGCGTTTTTAAATTTTTTGAGAAGAAGGCTATTACTCTTTTTTCGTTGTTTTCTTCTTGGAATATTGTTCCGCCCATTTTTAATCCAGAACAGTCTGTGTTGACTATGTATGGTAATTCTTGGTTGGGATAGCTTTTCAGGTTTTCTTCTGTCTGTTCAAAAGCTGTTATTAGTTTTTCGTTCCAATTTATTTTAATGTTTCTCTTTATTTGTTTAGTTCATTGAGAGTTAGCATTTCACTACATTTTGGTATGCATTTGTGATAGAAGTTGATCATGACAAGGAAACGTCTTAACTATTTTGTTGTTTTGGGTAACGGATAGTTTTTGATTGCTTTGATTTTGTCATCTAATGGTTTCGTTCCTTTTTTGTTTAACAGATGCCCTAGAAATTTTATTTTTGATTTCAAAAATTCACATTTTTTATGTTAATTTTTAGGTCATCATTTTTTAATATTTCGAACACGTTTTTAATGTTTTGTATGTGTTCTGTTTTGTTTGCTGATGCTATCAAAATGTCGTCTAGATATGCGACTGTATTTTGTTGATTTCCAATTATAAACTTCGTTAATAAACCTTCGTACTGATTTGTCTTGAAACACTCTACTATTAAGAACAATCTTTCTTCTTCTTTATATTTATTTGGAATACAAATGTTAGATTTTAACTTCAATTTTGTCATTTTTAGTTTCTTGGTAAATTTAATTCTTCTTATTGACTTTTTTATTTGTCAATTTTTCTATAGCGATAATTTACTATAGTAAATTATCTCTGTATAGTTTTATTAATTTTTTTATTAATTTTCTTTAAGACGGACTGCTTCGAACTAGTTTGTTGTCCTGTATTTTATTGTAAGTAGGTATTGATAGCTGTCGTTGGGTGCTAGTAGTCCTACTATATCGATATGTATTATTTCAAATGGTTGGTTGCTTAGAAAATTTACTTTTTGTGCTACTATATTTGTTTTTGTTCATTTGACTATTTTTGCATGTTTTTAAAAAATCTTTGATTTCTGTTCTCATGTTTAACCTTATGTATTTGTTATAAATTATTATGTGAGTAATTTTGTTTTCTGAATGGCTGAGGTTATGTACCTTTGAAATGCATGTGTTTCTGAATTCCATTGGTAGTATGAGTCTAAGCAAATTTTCGTTGCTGACATCGCACCAGACTTCATTGATTTTTTTAAGTCTCAGGCTGTGTTTCGTTGGTAATTCTTTGAGAGTTTCTTCCTGTTTGTTTTTAATCTGTTCGGTTTCGATATTCTAGATAGTGTATCTGTTGCTATGTTTGCAACCCTTGCGACGTAGTTGATTGTACTGTGAAATGAAATTCAATTGTCTTATTTGAGTTGTGGATGGGTTTTTCATTTGTATTGAGTTTGTAGGTGATTTATGGAAATTTTGGGCTTCCAGTAAGTGTTGGAAGTGTTTTATGGCATCATGTATTGCAAGGAGTTCCACGTCGAAAGTTGAATACCTGGTTTGATGTGTTTTCAATTTTTTTGAGAAAAAACCAATCGGTTATTTACCGTATTTGTTTTCTTTGTATAGTGTCGCTCCCATTGCGAAACCTGAACGGTCTGCTGTTAATTTGTAATTTAATTCCAGATTTGGGTATCCAAGCAGCGTTGCTTGGGATGAGTTTTCCTTTCCTTTTTCGATTTTTCTGTCCAGTTGACTTTCATTTCTTTTTGTTATAATTAATTCATTTAAAGGTACTAGTAGTTTGGTATGTATGCATGGTAAAAAAATCTTCTTATTTCTCTGTTCATGTTTGTTAGTTTGAACTGATGGATTGTATTTATTTTCTTTTCTATTGGTTTTTTTGTACTTTTTTTATTTAAAGTATGTCCTAGCAAATCAATTTCTTTTTTTAAGAACTCATATTTTTTAATGTTGATTTTTAGGTTTGCAGCAATTAGAGTTTGAAACAGCTTCTCGATATCATTTAGTTGTGTTTTTTGTTAGGATTTGATATCAATATGTTCTCCAGATATGCGATTTTTTAATTCAAAATTTTATTTTTCTTGCTTTTATCGAAGCACATTCATCCAAAATCTCATTAATTTTTATTTCATCTCAGATATCCTTTCAATAGTAATCATTGCCAACCCAACTATTATATAACTCTCATTATATAACTCTTAAGAGTTTGAGTCTATTTCTTCACTATCAATTAATGTAGTTTGTAAATCGGTACATTTATTTTTCATTACTTCATCACACAAATTATAAATTTAATTAAAATTTATAAGAAATTGAAACTTTTTGGCATGACTATTCAGAAATTTGAATCTCTCTATTAAGAAGTTAATTACGCTGTTCACAATTGGAAGAAATAATGAAATTTGATAGTTCAGTCCCGGGTCTCTCGGCCTCTCACCACAACATTCGTAATTAAAAATACGTTTTTTACACCGTCATAATGAATTTTCTTTAAATTGACGACAAATATCTAAAACTTCTGCCAAAGTTATAGCTTTGTTTATTATATTGTTAAAATTGTCATCTAAACGGTATTCTTTAAAAAAAGTTATTAAATTATTTAAACATTTTGTTGATTCATTTCGGTTGGTACTTGAAGATTGGAACATTTTGTTCACAACATTAATTCTGCCTAAAATCTCGTACCATATTATTAGCGAAGAAATAAATTCGTAGTCAAGCTTCATTGCTAAAGATTTATCTTCAGATTTTGTAGTATTATCATTATTTTCATTATCGTATATGGCAAATACAGCATCTAAATAATCTCAAATATTGTTTCTTAATGGGCTAAGTGCATCAATTTTTGATTCCCATCGAGTATTCGATAAAGGTTTGAGCGTAATTTTACTAAATTGTTTTAACAAATCCCAAAGTTTTGTTGAAGCACTAAAAAATTATAAAGTTATTGTATAATGCCAATGAAAATTATAGATTCTGTATTAACTTTCGCTGCATCACTAACCAATAAATTCAAGGAGTGAGGCGCACATGGAACAAAAATGCTCGTGGATTCTCATTCCAAATACTCTTTGAACACCGCTATGCTTACCACGTATATTAGCACCAATTATCATATCCTGTCCATGTAAATGTTTTATATTTACATTTTACGAGATTGTATATTATCTCACTTTGTTACCAATTTTTATGGGAAAAATAAATCTAAGAGTTATACACAGTAAGTCGAAATTTCTACACTACAAAAAAATATATGATTCAGACATTGACAATGTTGCTGAAGACTATGGGGATCTTGGTAGTGCTATGGGGAATTTCTTGCTAATTGTGATTG